>MCFE01000823.1:0-33173 GCA_002104905.1 Basidiobolus meristosporus CBS 931.73
CAAAACACACCAACTCAAACAACAACCAGAACTACTGTTCCAAGCACTGCTGCTGTGGAGAATGCTTGCTACCTTTCCTGGACATAGGACCAGGAAGAATAGTGATTTCACAAAGCAAGTCAAGGCCGTATTTTGCACGTATGCTAACAGCAGGCTACACACAATGACCAGCCTCTCCTTAAGAGAATTGCTTACAAGCCCAAGAACTGGTACTTGCTGTTGCACATGTGCTTACACAGTGCTGACAAAGCGTAAACTAGCCAAAGTGGTGCTCTACACCCCTTCTAAACGTAGGCCTCACCAAAGTCCGCAACAATTAGAGCAAATTGCGTCCAAGACAAGCCCAATGTAAGTGCTTGCTGTTGCACATGTGCAAACACAGTGCTGACAATTGTTAGAGCAAAAGCGTCCAAGCTCAATAAAATGCGCTTGTTATTGCACATGTGCAAACACAGTGCTGACAAATAATTGTGTAGACCTCAGTGCTAGTCCACGTACTTGAAAGTAGTATGCACACACCGCAAAGTACCCATCTCTCAGAGCTTTTGCTGGAAAGATTCTTGTAATCCATGTGGAAGGCCAAAGGGTAGATTTAGCACGTAGTCACATAATCACGCAGTCACGTGACATGTTTCAGCAGGGGTAGGGATGCAATTTTATTGGCAATATGACAGCTAATTCAGTGCCGTAGTGCCATAAGCATGAAATTAAACAAATGGCAAATCAGAAATGGAGCGCCAACTACACAGTAAAACCAATGCAGATGGTCTTGCAAAATTAGCTTCACATTGCAAAGCTTGAGTACACCCTGCTAACGTGGGCATTACATCATGTACACTGATGGCAAATACAATGCAAATCTTCCCCCCCCCTCATTGCTGCTGAAATTATCTACTAAAGAAATCAGGAAGAAAATACACTGCAGAATGCTAGAGGCAGGGTAGGGTTGTTGAAATACTGCTAACTAGTGTTTGTTTTCCCTCCGGAAGCCAAGAACATTGTATCAGATATAGCCAGGGGGGGTTATCCAGTCAAATGGTATGTATATACCAGTTTATTTGAGTTTGCATTAAATCCCCACCACTACTTCCACCTCCGCCTCCACCACCTGATTCCTTGGTGCACTCCTTGCCGGACCCATGTTCCTTGAAACGTTTCTTCCACTTTTTCTTGCTAATCTTGACAACCAATCCACCAACTGAGGTGCCAGAGTGTTGTTTTCTGTATCACCATAAGCAGCGCTTAATGTTTGCTTAGAACCATCCCCCAAAGTAGTCTAAGCATTTTATTACTGCGTGGCTGATGATTGATGACTCCCGCTAGACACAAGTAAACATAGCAAGTGGGTATCATTAAAACCTGTTGGGGAATGGTTACCGCGCGCTATAAAAGTATGTTAGGGACTCATGTAAAACTATTGTGATGAAAAATAAAAGCACTTTATTACTGCGCGGCTAATGATTGATGACTCCTGCTAGACACAAGTAAACATAGCAAGTGAGTATCATTAAAACCTGTTGGGGTACAGTTACCACGTACTATAAAAGTGTGTTAGGGACTCATGTAAAACTAGCATGATGAAGAATAAAAGCACTTTATTACCGCGCGGCTTATAATTGATGACTCCCGCTAGACACAAGTAAACATAGCAAGTGAGTATCATTAAAACCTGTTGGGGTATGGTTATCACGCACTATAAAAGTGTGCTATGAATTCATGCAAAACTAGCATGATGAAAAATAAAAGCATTTCAGTACCACGTGGCTGATGATTGATGGCTCCCACTAGACACAAGTAAGCATAGCCAGTGGGCATTCTTAAAACCTGTTGGGGTATGGTTACTGCGTACTTTGGAAGTGCGTTAGGAACTCATGAAAACTAGCATGATGAAAAATAAAAGCACTTTTGTACTGCATGGCTAGGTTGTTACAATTCCCGCAGGATACATGTGCACATGGATCACATGTAGTAGTTGCAATGGTGTCAAATGAGGTTTCTATTATAGCCATAAAATGTATTGAATTTGGGATACACTTTGAATTTAGTAAAAGCACTTGGGTTACAGAAAATTTGCAATGGCCATAAATTTTTTTATCATATTAGGGCCACACAATTTATGGTGCCCAAAGCTTATTAAAATATGAGATTCTGGCCAGATTGGGATGATTCCCATAAGTTATTATTTATAGCATCAAAAGTAACATTTTATTAAATAAAAAATCATCAAGATCTATACAGAGCATAGAGAATATGTAGGGAGACAAATATCAGCCTAGACATGCCCACTATTAGAGCAGACAATGTGCCAGTTGTAGGGTAAGAATATTTATAGTTAGGGTGATAAGGGTTAGGAGGAGGAATTGTAACCCTAAGGGACCAGAACCAAGAATGAGAGAAAAGTAATCCAAAGGGAATTTAAAGAGTATGGGAGCAGTATGGGGGATTGCATCCCCCACACCCCCTGCTTTTTTATTCTCTAGGGGACTGCGTCCCCCAGACCCCCTGCTCTTTTAACCTTTTCCTAGCCCTTACTATAACACCTACACCCTAAGCACTAAGCTTGGCAAGTTTGCAGTATGGTGCATTACCTCCTTGGTGCCTCATTTGCCTGAATACCCCTACAGACATGCTATTCTTGGTGCTTTTGGGTTTATGCCTTATAAGATCAGACTTCTCTGTTGTAAAATTCGTAATTTCCACCTAAATATTCACCTAACTTAGTCACTTAGATCATTACCCTCAAATCCTAGAGAATACTGACCAAATTCCTTGTCGGGATTTACTTAGAATATTTTCACCAAAATGCCAGGTACCCAGAACATGAAAATTCTCAAAGTTGTCCAAACAGCCCCAAACTTTGCACACATGTTCTTGGGACCTTCCTTAACCTATTCTACGTGTTTGTAATGCCAAGACCAGGTAAAAGTATAAATACCACTTTTACATTCAATAAATCATTAAGTGAAAACCACATAATCTACTTGTTCTCCAAATCACTTCCAATATCTCCAAGACTCTTACAACAGGTTATGAGCCCCGAGCTGTCACTCTCTGCAATGTCTACTACTGCTATTACTGGAATTTTTCCCTCTGCTGAAAAGTTGGATGGATCTAACTACCAAGTGTGGAAGGTGAAGATGAAGATGCTGCTGCAAGAAAGAGGCCTTTGGGATATTGTCATGGGAGAAGAATGCCCTCCTAAAAACGTGGGAGAGGAAGCCTTAAAGTACCAGAAGAAAGAACAAAGTGCCTTTAACTGCATTTGCCTCAATGTCAAGGACAAATTGCTAATTCAATGCTCAAGAGCAAAAACGGCAAAGAATGCCTGGAAGGCATTAGAAGACACCTACCAGTCATGTTCAGCTGCCAAGAAAATGTATCTGAGAAGAAAATTCTTTACTACAAAGATGCTGCCAGGAGAAGAAATGAAAAATCTAATTAACAGAATTACCCTGCTGGTAGATGAGATGGAATCTGTGGGCGTACCAACTACTGATGAGGATGTGATAGTTACCATCCTGAATAGCCTGACAGACGAGTTTCAGGGCCTTGTATCAGCCCTAGAGTCCAGAACTGAAGATTTGACCTTAAATTACGTATATGGAAGGCTCCTGGATGAAGAATTAAGAAAATCAAGCACCAATAAGAAGGAAGAAGAAAATGCTTTAATAAGCAATGATAACCAACAAAGGAGGTACCCAAGACCCTACAAAGGCAACAGCAACCTATTTTGCAACTACTGCAAAAGGAAAGGACACACATCAGACCGGTGTTTCAAAAAGAGAGATTATCAGCAAAAGAAGCCTGAATATGGAAATGCTGCAACAACCGAAGATAGACTATTCATATCTGCACTAAATATGACCACAAACAAGGATTCTCAGACGTGGTATATTGACTCTGGAGCTTCTCAACACTTTACACACCAAAAAGAACTTTTTACCCAATATCAAGAAATTCCAATTAAGAAGGTTTTCATGGGTGACGATAGAACACTTGATGCAGTGGGAGAAGGAACTATCCAAGTAAACCTTAGAAGCAGCAAAGGAAGCCATACACTGACCTTTAAAGAAGTACTCTATGTACCAGAAATAGCCAAGAACCTACTCTCTGTAAGCAAGGCCACAGCAGAAGGACTCAGTTTCAGTTTTGACAATTCTGGATGCAGGATCACTGATCAAAATGGTGCTCATATTGCTTCGGGCATCACAGATCAGAATCTATACAAGTTGACTTATATTCCATCATATCTGGAAGCCAATATAAGTAACTTAAATGAAGAAACACCAATGCTTTGGCACAGGAGATTTGGACACATCAATTTTGATTATTTGCGTAAAATGATCAAAGATCAGTTAATTTCTGGAGTGAAAATTGATCCCCCAGCTAATTTGGAGCACTGTGAAGCCTGCATATATGGGAAACAAGCCAGACAACCGTTCAAGAGCTCTGGGTTAATCAAAACTAAGAAAAAATTAGATCTAATTCACTCAGATCTGTGTGGACCTATGCAAAATTTATCCTTAGGCGGGATGAAGTATTTAATCACTTTTATTGATGATTATACAAGATACACATGGGTCTACTTCATGGAGAGAAAGGAAGAAGCTCTGTCTAAGTTCAGGGAGTTTAAGGCCATGGTGGAGAGAGAAACTGGTGAAAAAATCAAGAAAATACGCTCTGACAATGGTGGAGAATATACCTCAAAACTCTTCATCCACTTCTGCAAAATTCATGGGATAAAGCAAGAGACTACTGTACCATACTCCCCACAGCAAAATGGAGTAGCAGAACGAGCTAACAGATCAATAATTGATATGGCAAGATCTATGATCCATGATCAAAAATTATCCTATGATTTTTGGGCGGAATCAGTTGCCACTGCTGTATATCTTAAAAATAGGAGTTATAACAGAATACTTCGTGATTCTACTCCATTTGAAGCATGGTATGGATACAGACCAAGTGCAGAACATCTAAGAATATTTGGGTGTACAGCATATGCCAAAAAACTGGCCGGAAATCAGTCAAAATTTGAGCCAAAAAGTGTAAAATGCATATTTTTGGGCTACTGCAATGAGAGTAAGGCATACAGACTCTACAATACCGAAGCAAAGAAGCTGATCAAGTCCAGGGATGTGTTGTTTGATGAAAATTCAAAATTTTCACAAAAAATGACATCAGATGATGACAAAAATTTGATCTCAAGTCCACCAATTGTCAGGATTGAATCAGAGCAAAACAATGAAAATTTTTACACTCCAGAGGACTCTACAACCGTGGTTCAGCCAGAATCAGTGCCCAGGAATATCCCAGAAGTGATCATTCCAGTATCAAATGCCCGGAGATCCAATCGGACAAGAAATAGCCCAAATTACTATATCAATGAGGGTACAAACTTAGCCTATGCCTATTCAGTCCATGTTGATGAACCCCAGACTGTAAAAGAGGCCCTAAATAGCCCTCAGACGAAGTTTTGGAGATCTGCAATGACTGAGGAATATCAGGCACTGATGGAAAATCAAACTTGGGACTTAGTCAAATTACCAACCAACCGAAAATCAATTGGATGCAGATGGGTCTTCAAGACAAAATACAAGGCTGATGGTACAATTGAAAGATACAAAGCAAGACTTGTAGCCAAAGGATACTCTCAAACAAAAGGACTTGACTATACTGAGACCTTTGCACCGGTAGCCAAGTTTAATTCCATCAGATTAATATTGGCTATTGCAGCCAAATATAAGTTTTTTATTCATCAAATGGATGTAAAAACTGCATTTTTGAATGGAGAACTTGATGAGGACGTGTATATGGACCAGCCTGATGGGTTTGTTGACCAAAATAACCCCCATTTGGTCTGCAAGCTTAAAAAGTCACTATATGGTCTCAAACAATCACCGAGAGCCTGGAATTGCAAGATAGATTCTTATTTGGAATCTTTGAGTTTCAAAAGAAGTAATGCTGACTATAGTATATACTATAAGCCAGATAGAGCAAATCCAGTTCTATTAGCTCTATATGTGGATGATCTTATTATAGCCGCCAATAACCTAGAAACATTGGAAGAGACTAAATCCAGCCTATCTAAGGAGTTCAAGATGTCCGATCTAGGAGAACTTAGTTACTACTTAGGGATTAAGTTCTCCATAGACAGAAGTACCCAGACTATTACCCTAAGCCAATCCAAGTATATTCAAGATATACTAAAGAAGTACAAAATGGAAGACTGTAAACCGGCAGCCACCCCAATGGAGACAAACCTTAACTTGGTCAAAACTCAACCAAATCAAGAGAGCTTGGTGCCATCTGAAAGCCCTGACTTTCCTTATCAATCTATGGTCGGCAGTCTGATGTATATCATGCTTGGAACACGTCCAGATATCTCATATTCAGTGGGAGTTGTCAGCCAACATAATCAGAATTATGGATCTGATCATATTGCAGCAGTTAAGCGGATTTTTAGATACCTAAAAGGAACTGCTGATATCTGCTTAAGATACACTTATAAGGACTCAGAACAAGATCTTGTGGGATACTCTGATGCAGATTGGGGACGAAATTTAGAAGACAGAAGATCCACCACAGGATACACCTTTCTTTACTGTCAAGGAGCAATTTCATGGAATTCAAGAAAGCAACCAACCGTAGCACTTTCTACCACAGAGGCAGAGTATATGGCAGCCTGTGAAGCTACAAAAGAAGCAATGTGGCTAAGAAAGCTCTTTACAGATTTAGGCCTATGTCAAGAAACGCCTATTACTTTATTTCAAGATAATCAAGGATGTATACAATTAGGTAGAAATCCAACTTTTCATGCTAGAACCAAGCACATAGATATTAGACATCATTTCATACGTGAAGCTATAGAGAATAACTTAGTTAGCTTAGTTTACTGTCCTACAGATGAAATGATTGCAGACATATTTACCAAACCATTAGCTAGAGACAAGTTTGAATATCTTAGGTCAAAATTAGGACTAGTCAGTATGAACATTTAGCTGAGTGGGAGTGTTGTAAAATTCGTAATTTCCACCTAAATATTCACCTAACTTAGTCACTTAGATCATTCACCCTTCAAATCCTAGAGAATACTGACCAAATTCCTTGTCGGGATTTACTTAGAATATTTTCACCAAAATGCCAGGTACCCAGAACATGAAAATTCTCAAAGTTGTCCAAACAGCCCCAAACTTTGCACACATGTTCTTGGGACCTTCCTTAACCTATTCTACGTGTTTGTAATGCCAAGACCAGGTAAAAGTATAAATACCACTTTTACATTCAATAAATCATTAAGTGAAAACCACATAATCTACTTGTTCTCCAAATCACTTCCAATATCTCCAAGACTCTTACAACATTCTCTACCTTAGAACCAGATTATACCTCAGACTTCACAACTGCAACAACCCACTGATTAAGGCCTGGAAGAGAACACATCATACTACACCTGGCTCCTGCTGGAGAACTATACTTGGAGATCCTGAAGTCAAGAAGTTTGCTCACTATATTCTGCAGTCAGAAAAACCCAAGCTGGCCTACCTGAAGTACTTGACACACCTTTGGCAGCAATATCTGCAGCAGCATACACCCTTTATGATGAATATCAATCCTTATCACATCCCCCTCATTAATGTTGTTCACAAGTCATTCTTACCTCTCTTGCTACCCCCCTTCCCACTGAACAGTGTCTTGAGCACTGAAGAACTATCATCACTTCTTATTAACTTACCTACAAATTCCCCTCAGCTACACACTCTTGTATCAAAGCTACAACAGTAGTGCTGGCTTCTTTGTTTCAACTGAAATAAAGATTTCACGTGTCAGTGACTGTCTCTCCCCCAAAACCTTTATTTTTTGTCCTTGTATTTTCCAACATGACTGATCTGTAAAAGCAATTCATTGGGGAGAAATACCAATTCTTGTTTTCTTTCACTCCCTAATCTCCTATGAAGGAAGGTGCTCTCTGATCAAAACAGTGCCTTCCATTGCCCTCTGCCCACCAAATCCCTCATTTCCAATAGCTCTGGAGAATCCCATGGAATCAGATGCACACTTGTGCATGTTGGGAACAATGTTGGGCAAGTTGTTGCATTGCTACTAGTTAAGAACAAGATTGTATCCAATTATGGGATCATATGTGAGCCCAAATAGCTCAGTTGGTAGAGCATGAGACTTTTAATCTTAGGGTTGGGGGTTCAAGCCCCCCTTTGGGCACATCTATACTTTTTAGCTGCTAAAGGTGCTTTTAAGTGGTGTACTTTACCAAGCTATGGGGATTCCAGAGAGACAGCCCCAGTTTGCCTTAACCCCCTGGTATGGTCTTTGCTACCTTATACTTGTTTGCTCATCCCAGAGAAGTGCCCTTTAGTGCTTTTTGGAGAGTTTTATGAGATGGCTGTACTTGGGTAAGGTAAATAGAACACCTCAAATGGGAATTTGACCAAAGTTTTGTATGCTTTGGTATTTTACCCCTGAATATTTGTGTAATGTTCTATCTGTTCTCACATTAGGCAATTTTGTTATGGAATATTAAAGGAATTGTATGTACATGTACTTGCATTAATAGTATAGCAGTAGAATTACTGCCTTCCAAGCAGTTGGCCTGAGTTTGACTCCCAGTTAATGCATTTTGTCTCCCAGCTGTTTAAATGTTTTCTACTATGACTCATTAGTGACCAATGTTTGGATGATGGCAAAGTGGAGGATACCACTTTTTCTTGTTGCAGCAGTCCCCATGGGTTGTAGGCTTGGCAGGATTTGAAGGTAATGATCTAAGTGACTAAGTTAGGTGAATATTTGGGTGGAATTACGGATTTTACAATAGAAAAATCATATAATCTACTTGTTGTCCTAAACACCTCCAATATCTCCAAAACTCTTACAACAATAACACCTGCATCAAAAGTAAATGCATGTGCAGATATTTTTAATGGGTTTCAGGATATATATTAGTGACAGATTGAGAATTATGCTGGATACCATTGGAGTACCATGTGTATCTCACAGGCTACAAGCAATATGCAAGTTTGAGTTACAAGTGGCTAAAAATATCATCATGAACCTGTAGATGCTAAAATACTAGAAAAAAGTAGCCAGTAATCTTGGGAAGCCAAAGATTATTAGGAATTGAGGATAAAGGCATCTACGGATTGGTTTACTAACATGAAATAGTATAAGAAAGAGAATTCACCAATACATGCAACTTTAGCTCAAGTAGTTGGGAACAGTTGGAAACATCAAACACCCCCCCCCCCAGGATTTTATATCACTCTGAGTCTATAAAACGCTTAGTTGGTAAATCAAGCTGGAGTAAGGTCAGAAAAGCAGATTACGCCATAATGGCATTTTATTGAAGTGGACTGGCAATAATATCATTCTCTATAATAGAATATAGACATGTATGTACCAAAACGGTTTTAATCGTTCTACCGGATCTTCACCAAAGTTGCGTATTTGTTCATCAAAGCGTCGGTTTGCATTGCATGCAATCCTTCTTTTTCGACCGTACTTATAACAGTCACATCCCCGGTTGATTTATTCTGCAGCAAACAAACGTAACCGGCCGGGAGAACACCTTCGCCTCCTGTTGCTTCAAAAGGCGTTCCCCAACCGAAATCCATATCTTCGCCGAGCAAATCAAACATACACCAGTTGGTAAATACCACATCAGCGGTCCAGAAAATCCGACCAGGAGGTTGGGTGTTCTCAGGGGCTTCCATATAACGAATTCTATTCTTAATGGCTTCAGGAGAAAGTTGCTCGTTTAAGGAGGATCTGATGGCCAGAGCTACGCGAGAGGTTGACTTGGCATCGGAAGACATCAGATCGTCACGAGAAACGGTGGTCATAAATAGTAGATTGAAGTTTCCGAGATAACGCCCACCAGACATGTTTTTGTTTGGTGCACGCTCTCGCCCATCTGCGGCCATTGCAACCGTCTCTGTTCCCGACTCCACGCTGGACCGTCCAAATCCTTGGGTGCGGGGAATTTTCGCACTTTCACGAGCACGTGTGATGACACTCCACAAGAGAGCAGTTAATGCATCACCCGTTGATATCCATGCATCGGAAGATTCTGTTAAAGCATCCGTAAGATCTTTTTTCAAGTTGGCCAAAGCGCTGGCAGATATTCTCCACTTGAGAACTGCTGCCGGTGTGATGACAGGCATTTCTGTTGACACAGAAGGCATCACTTGGTAGCCTTTTGGAGCTGCTGGTGGTGAGGTCTCTGCTTTTAATGAGTTGCCGTCTTCAGCGAAAAATCGGCCAGGGGTGTGAGCCCAGTCTTCTGGGATGGCTTGAAGATCAATAGACTTTCCACGAGCGATTTTAGACCAGACTTCAAGGAAATCGAGAAAGCCTCGTAGATCGGAGATGTAATGATGCAAGGAGGAGGCTACAGCCACGGTTCCGCAAGAGAACTATGAGAAGGCTTTTAGTTTGCATGGTTTATAGAATTCGCAACACGTTTTATACGTTACCTGTGTGACTTTTACCGCTAGTGCGCTAGATGGTGTGGGTAAAAATACAACCGGTCGAGGAGACAAATCCTCGGCATCGCCGGTGAAGGGTGAATCTCTGCGATCGACCTGGAATGCTGCACCTTCAGCATCCAAGGCGACATATAGTTCACCCTTTTCATTCGCACGAACAGTACCGGCAACTGGTGGGTATAGCTCCAGCGCCTCGGCAAGAGAAGATTTGAGAGTATCGACTACATCTTGCTCCTTTAGATGTTCGGGACGATGGAAGAAACGGTGGTTACTGATGTGAACAGGAGCACTGATGAGGTCCAGCCCATGCAGAGTGATGGTTGACGCGGAGGGAGAGCGATTATATTTGCTAGTAGGCTTAATAGTACAAGTCTCGACAGTACTTGAGGTCATGGTTCGAGGGATATTGAGAATGCGAATTTGCGGTGTGTGCAAGCAGTGAGCACGGCATAGGTGAGCATCATCCATTTATACTGCATTCCTAACGGTTTGTTGTCGAGGTCGGCAATGGTTCATTCTGGGGATTTTGGCGAATTGAGGATCTCATCAATTGATCAAGGCTGCGGACGGATTATTTGGAAAACCTGCGGAAATCACGTCCCTGGCCAAATACTGATCTGGCTAAAGGCCTCTGTTAATTGGCAGAGCTTGTGCTACGAGCCCTTGTTACGTAGTGGCGTTCACTAATTTGATGCGAGTATCCCGATTGTTCTAGCCACACCTGCCCTATATACCAACATTTGTTGAATTGGCCCCAACACAACCTTTATCTGGAATAGTCTTTAACCAAAAAGCGGATCACCTAAGGTGAAAAAGGGAGTAAGCTTTATGTAACATCTTGAGGATTGCACTTGGTATTTGCTGCTTAATCTTCATCAATGAGAACCCACTCTCTTTCATGAGAATATATGTGGATTTACCACGCACAAATCGAGATTACGAGTTGTATAAATGATCGAACTGATGTGGAGCTAGTAGATAGTTTGGAATTCCCTACGAAGAATACGTTGAAAAAAATCTAGAGACAATAGCCTCGACTGTAAGAATTTTAGCCCATGCCGGATCACTATCTTAGCTAGGCCATCTCTCGAAGTGAGGGTATTAACGATACTACCCATCAATGGTTTTGGTAGCAATGTCTTTGCCATCAACGGTTAGGGTTAGGGTTAGGGTTAGGGTTAGGGTTAGACTAATTACCCTGAATTGTGACATATTCTACTGAGGGGCTATTACTTGGTTACATTTCGTTTGGTTGGTTAGAGATAGATGATGTGGTATGTGCTTGTTCCAAAGCCTTGTACTTCGTAGCTTGTTATGGACACATCAAGGCATTCAACCTTGAAAATGATACACTTTAAGCGTATCGGCGGTTGGAAAAACACAACCTCGGATATATATATATATACATATATAATCAGAAGCAATACAGGTACTAGGATTGTCTAACAGGCGAGGAAAATGGTGAGCTGGTTGATCATCGAAGCTTTCCATCAGTGCACTACTTGGATATGATACTCTGGTAGTATCTACGATACGTGCTACCGTCGGCACCCCTATTTAGCATGCTAGTTTAGGCCATTTCATGTGCGGCAATTCTCGGTATTAATCCATCCTCACCAAACCTACAGCAGTATAGGCATTCACTCCTCCCTGGTGGGGCTGGAGGAGTAGAAGTGTGAATTCGGAGTGACCGCCATCCCAAACCGTTTGGTCTGTATGTTGTTCCGCAACAGAGCAAGTTGGATCTATGGTATCTCAAGCAACACCAAGATAAATTGGATCATTCCTCTAAGTTAACAGTGGATCGATTATTTCCTAAAACGAATACTGGTTCGGAGATTTTCAGCGCTCTTCGTGAGGCCGACCAATCAGGATCCCTATATCCAGGAATACTCAAATCGCACGAAGGTTCCGCGTTCACCGAAAATAACAAATCTTTAGAAAATAGAGACAAAGTGACGAGATGTAGATGCCAAGTATTTCATTCGCAGCTGATCGAACTTCACTCCTTTAAGAACTCACCCTCGTTAAGCATTGTGCGACACACCTTATACACACGGAATTATTGATTGCAGACATCCAAGGTGCTATCAATATAGAAGGCGACCGACCCAAATGAGTGGTATGAGCCCAGAAACAGTCATGCTCAAGCGCATCGGTGTATCCAGACACGTTTGAAAAAGGTATTTATCATCTCAGTTTGGCACGGATAACCTCCATCCGGTCCTCCATAGCCGACTACATCATGCAAGTACTCAACAAGCTTTTATTGATCCCCTTTGTTTTCATGGCACTATTCCAGACAGCAGCCATGGCCAGAAGAGTGAAGATGACTTACTACTGGGTCGCTAAAGAGAGCGAACATTCGGGATCCAAGAACGTCGCCATCAAAACTTGCTGTGGTAAGACAATTGCTATGGTTTCAAAATCCTTTGCAAATGCCGCCCGAATGGAAGGCACCGCACGTTTGAGTAGCGGAAAAATGATCAACCTTCGTTGCAGCTGTGGCGGCGGCTATAGCTGCTTCATGGAGCCCGACTCCAAATGGTATCCTTTTGGTCTAGGCACCAGAAGCAACGCCCTCAGGCCATTTATCAGTATCTCGGCCAACGATCTTCCTTACGGTAGCAATGTTACGGTTGACCAGTTGAAGGGGTTAAAAATGGCCAACAGAGTTACTCACAATGGACGTGTCCGTGTGGATGACAAAGGTTGGAGCTTCGGCAGTAACCATATTGATCTGCTGGTTGGTGAAAAGAGGTATTACGAGTATATCTCCCGCAACTTCGGAACTCAACTCAAATACGTCGACATATGGATCTCCTGCAAGTTGCAACGATAAGACTGTACTACACTGGATATCATCTGGCCAGGAAACAGAGCAAATAAATGTCTTGTGAGCCCATCCTATCTTCATTCAAAGATTTCACCATAATTTCTTTATTCCAATTTGCTATATTTTATGCGATGATTGAATACGCTGACGATCAAATTGGAGTTAACTGATTTTCACTACAAGTCATGTCATTCAATTAATCGAACCCCGGAATAGAACAAGCAACTTGGCCGTAACTCTGTTTGGAAGGTGGAGGAGTGTATCGTGGAGTAATTTGGGGATTACGTTCTTTTCAACCAATCCACGATTTGCAGCGGTGATAAAGGTCACTTCGTGTAATGGCCTCATGGTTTTGACATGCTTAATGGAGATCGGGATTATATGGCATTGAGTATTGTTTTTCGTATAAAGCAAGATACTAGGTGGTGAATGAAAGGCATATAAATTGCCTATACTTGTCATTTTGCAAAACCTACCCGTCAGCTGATGCGGTATTTCATGTGCGTATTGAAAATCAGTATATATTTATGCCCTACGAATTCCAATTATCCAGGCTGGCATCATTATTGAATGTTGAAGGCCAGTTTCTGGTGGCAGCCGTAATAGCCACACTTTGCGCAGTGAACTATTTGCTATTTGGCCATCAACCTTTCGGATGCAATAGTCGACTCCACCATTAACGAGAGAAACTCAGGGACTTTCTGTGAAAAGCACAAGAGAATAATGGCATTTGTTCTCTACTAGAAATCATCCATTCATCAGGGTTAGCTTCTGTATTCCATTTGCCATTTTGGATCCCTGGATAATTATTCGAACAACGGATAGTGCAAGATGATACGGATCTATGGTGATAGCACTAATATAGTATAGCTGCGAACACCAGCCACACATCGTGACAGCTCAATTGTCAATAAGCAGTGTTTACATTATACAATAGTCTTATGCCTTACAATTCAAATGTCAGTTATTGACAACTAGTTTGACTATCCCTAATGCAAACGCTTCCTTGTAATGCTAAAATGACATCCCGTTAGAAGCTTCGAGAACATAGCTTATAGGTCAATCGATGCTAATTATTACCATGTAATTGCACTAAAAAGTCTGTTTTCGCTTCATCTTAATGGAGAACAGATATCTTTGTACGAATGTGGAAGATTTGCAATGGCAAATGGTTTGTGCGCGACAAGCTCATTGCCATTTTGGCTGCGATACGCTCCGATAGCCCTTTCTACGCATTACCATTAAGGGTCTCCAGTAACGACATCTCACCTTCAACAGATATATAAGCACGACATGCGACCATTCGCCACTAACCTCAATTTGCTCCGGCCCACTGCGATGCAATCCCGACTTTCCTGCGCCGCTGTACTTGCTCTATTGGCCTTGCTTACCCCGCCATCCATGGCTCAAGTAGGGGTGTCTTCCACCATCAACTACGGCCTCTACTGTTATGTCGGCAGCTACTGCGAGTACATCATGACCGGTACCGTGAACCTCTGCCAAGATGTGAGCAATAACGAGTGCATCTCATTCAACTTTGTGGAGACAAGCCCCAGCACTCCAAAGTTCATCCTCAATGGACCCATCTACCTGGCCCAGAACTCCACCACCTATGATAACATGGTCGATGTCCAGATCGGCTGGGATCAGACCAGAGTTGACCTCTACTGCAACAAGGCCTGCTCTACAGGGGCCTGCGATTTGATGTGCACCTACACTTGTGGCGGAAGTGCATCCAATGTAGGCATTCCCAAGTCGGTATCTGGCACATTCATGACCAAGGAGGAGATCCTCAACGGGATAGTATTCAACTTCGAAGATTAGTCCAGCATATCTTCGGAAGACATAAATCAGCATTAAACAACATTCGTAACCCAATGTGTATCTATTTTAAGTGAATTCTTGATTCTTTTGGATCAGCTGAAAATTTTCCCTGGCATCGTTTTACCAGGATTCGCCCTATACAGCCATCTGGATAGAGAATGGTTTGCGTAGTACACTTTGATTATATCTAAATGGAACGACTCTATCGGGAAACTTTGACATAGATGCTTACCACAACTCGATGTGTACACTCCGTTGCCCAAATGGACCCGCTATCAATACATCTGAAAGTAGGTCAACTTGGGGATGCCAATGAATACCCTAATGATTGTGTATAGTATTCTAATATAGGTTTTTCGTCACTGAATGATCGCAATAGATACTGATCTTTCAGTTGGACCTCCTATCTTCGCCAACCAGTTAATACCTACCAGTGGAGTATGTTTCGAGCCAGGTGTTTCTCATCCCACTACGATTATTTCCGAACTTGGTATCCCATTGTAAGAAACATGGAGTGGTGGTGTGTGATCGTGTAAGATACCTGCTTGCTGTTGGATTTATCTCTGCATGTGATCGAAGCAACTTATGAAATACCCGACGTTCCACAGGTGGATTCAGTTTTAATTCGTGCGATGTTCCAAGGTTACCCAGGATGCCAGAGTAGTGAAAATACCAGATATGGTTACTACAACTTATGTAATACACCAAGTGAGATCGATTCCCGTACATCAGAGATTAGGTTAAAAACCATTTATTCCTGAATCAAATATCAACGTAGCGTAGAGAAAATATAATTAGGTAGTTAATATCATAAATAGTCCTTGGTATGAGGCCCACAGTGAGCCATTAGAAGAGCATGCGGGCGGCGAAATTATACCCCGGGTGCTGTTGCGTTAAACTGCTTGTAGGTATCTTTGAGCAGAAAGTCTTTGCCTTTGAGCATGGTTACCAGTGTGCGACCGATGACGCCAATGCCAGGCATCTGAGCTGCACCATCATGTGCCCCAAGCGTAATCATTGCGGCTTTGATGATCTTGAATTCATTCAACTTCACTATGGCAGGGCTAGTGGGCGTATACTTCGCTTGAATAAGCTTTATGATGTTCTTCGCTGCCACAGAGCCCTGAAGCCGGGCGGCAAATGCGAGTTTGTGGCCTTCGTCATTACAATCTCCAACCGCAAAGATGTGATCATGCGTCTGCAATTGCATTGTTGGGCGAACGCGGATTTCTTGAGTGATTGGATTGAGAACACCATCACCCAATGTGCTAGCAAATGAAGTGTTGAGGCTAGTATGACCGATGCAGGCAAACTGGTGTGTCAAAAGTTAACCCAATGCTGAGATCTGCCTACTTGGTGGAGCCACTTACCATCAAATCAGCCTCGATCTTCTCGCCACTAGAAAGGTCCCATCCCCGAGTTTCCGCAACATACCCCACCTCCCGTTCTTCAGCAGTTAGATTGACCCGCTGGTTATCCACCAACTTTACTCCGCGTTTGGTCATCTTTTCTACCAGTTTACGGCGCAGTTTGTCCGACACATCTGGCATGCCGGTTAAGATTCCATTGGCTACCAAGGTCACCTCTTTGTTCGGCAAATCAGTCAATTCTCCGACCAACTCGATACCAACTGAGCCTCCGCCTACGACGAGAATACGCCGCGCTTTTTCAACAGCCTCAAGAGCAGTGGTCAACTTTTTCAGGACATCCTGGTACATGTCGCCAGAGGGCTTCCCTGGCGTACCGTACTGGCTACCGGTGGCCAAAACCAGATAATCGAAGGCGATCTCACGCCCGTCGTCCAACGACACTCGATCAACAAATGTTTTCACCACCCGTGCGCGCTCGTGAACAACGGTGCCGGATGTGAAGATGGGGGCGTTTTTCAAAGGGATGAAGCACTTCTGGGCAAACCCCTTCTGGGTCACCGCGCGGACGAATCCCAGGTTGTGGTGAAAGTGCTCGTGGGGCTCCACCAAGGTCACCTGGAGCTGAAGCTTCTTGCTGGCCTTGGCCAGTGTCTGGACCACCTCGAGACCAGCAAACGCCCCTCCCACCACCACGATCCGTGTTTCTGTGAATACCATAATGAGTAAGTGCGAAAGAGTATTCCCCCGATGTTAACCAGTATATGCTCAGCTCCGATTTGACCCCATTCCCGCTATGGATCCCCCGCTTTTAAGTGTTCTCAATCGCCCTCCGCACCAAGCGCCGGCGTTTCTTGGGCAGATCCTCCGTTTTCCCGGGGATTCTTACAAATCAGTGGAGACATTAGTAATGTTTCCCTCCCTAGAGGAGTTTATCCGGGGTCATGGTAGCGGCCCATCTGCGACCGACCGAAACCTACGGCCGGAACCGAAATCTATGGACCGTTGCTTCTCGATCGCGCCATCGTTTGCTGTTCCGCTCATTTCACTTGGCTTCAATCAGGCAAGTGGCCTGTGGGGTAAGATTAGTCTGGTGACTGGCGCTTTCGGCTCTGCTCTCGGCTAATTGCTAGTAAATCGCAGTGGAGCCTATTAGTCACGTGATCCTAGTCCTACCCGGGCGTTTGAAACAAGTCCGGTACCGGCCGTGCAAAAATCGGGGCAGAAATTCCACTGGAGTTACCCGCGGTGTCAACCATTCAATCAAGCTTACAAAACTCCACTAGTGAAGGACTTTACTCCAGATCAGTAAGTACAGAGGTGCTGTAAAACCCATGTTGACATCCGGACACTCATGTTAACTTGGTCTCTGAGTTGTATAATTTCCTGACCAAATTCTCTAGCAGCATTTACTTGAAATTTGTTTGCCAGAATGTCAGGTACCCAAAATGCAATAGCCCTCAAGGCCGCAACAAATCCTGAACTATGCGCGCATGTTTTTGGGACCCCTAAACTCACTTCACAAGTATTAATAGTGTAAATGTCACCTTTGCATTCAGCATATTATTTAGTTGCGTACATAATATCAATTGACTCTCCCAATCACTCTCAATTACCCCAAAACCTTCATAACAGATGGCTGTTGCTCCTTGAAGTTTCAATACTGTTATTAACAAGGTTTCACCCATTACCAAGTGGTTGAATAGATTCTGCAGCAAAGCCTAGGAACTGAAAATAATTGCAGTGACTGCATTTGCAGTCCCTATGTGAAATTATTGCAATGATCCTGTCAAAAGGCCATCCCAGATTCTAAGTCCTGTGACTAAGAGGTATTGATTCCATCAGGACACCATGCAAAGACCATGAAAAAATAATTGCACCCCAGATTTCACAAAAAACTTGGTCAAAATTTTCATTTCAACAATACAGAAGTGGCCTTTGATTGGTTCTCTGCCAATTTTCTCACCTTCTGACCCTGGAAAGTCTATCACTTCCTACATTTGTGAGCATTGCTTGGCTATTGCCTCTTTTCACAGTCCTTACTACCTGACTTAATCATTTCTCTTATTTTTCATGCATACAAATTGATTTATTTCCATTCAAACTTCAGTTGTACCTCAATTGCCATTTGTATTGACCTATACAAGTCCCTATACCCTACACTAACATTAAGCCCAACCCCACACTCACCAAGTAACTCCATTAAAGTCCAACACTCAATAAGTATTTCTGCTGTAATTCTCTGTTCCCATGACTTTGGCAGGAACCCTACAGCATTATGCCATTGTTCATTCACAGGTTCCCATATGTCCTGGTCTTCAGCCAGCACTGCAAGGTCTAGCTCCTCATCTACCAGTCTTTGCAATAAGTCCTTGCAATATTCAAGTGCATTTTCTTTAGCACTGCTCTTGAAGAAGTGCTGCTACCTCTTGGTGTGCCTATTGATGTTCCAAAACTCCACCCAAGGCATTGTGATAACCTCTCAAGTTCTTGAAGTTGCTACTTTGTCTGTCAGTAGGATCTCCACTCTGTCAACAATAGAGGAAGTGGAGGCTGTGGTAGACAAATAGTCTTTCTCTGCAAACTCATCTACTTCACTGGAATGTAGCTCAACAGGCTGCACTTCCAACTCTTGTGACAACAGCTGTTTTCTTGTTGGTAATTCCTCTTGGCTATGATGGGATTCAGTTTGTTCTGGGCTTACAGCATCCATTGGCAAGAACTGCAGCTTTTTTCTTTTGCTTCCCTGTCTCTGGCTTGGGTAGACCTTTTCCTCTTTATCTTTTTCTTTATCACTGCCAGGTCTTTCACTGCTACTTTGTCTGAGTGCTTCTTGTACTGAACTACATTCTCTCCTTGGTAAATGCTGCTCTGATGCTTCTGTTTTGGCCTGCTTGTCCCTTGCTGGTACTCTGAGGGCAACCTGACACTTCTTTCCTGCTTGTTTCAAGCTCCCAGCCCATACTGTGATGGGCTCCTGAGGTAGCTGCTTGTACTTATCACTGCCAGGTCCTTCACTACTACTTTGATTGAGTACTTGTGGCATAGTACTGCACTTTTTCCTTGGTAAATGTTGTGCTGTTGCATCTGTGTCTGCCTACTTTTCCCTTATTGGCACTCTTCCAGCTACCTGATGCCTCTTTGATGCTTGTTTGAAGCTTTTTGCCCTGCTTGTAATGGGCTCTTGAGGAGCTGCTGGTTTTTAGCCATTGCACACTTGTTCTTCTGCCTTTGATGGTTTCTGCTATTCTAAAGATACTTTCTTAGCATACCAATGCTGGCTCAAAATTTGTTTGCCTGTTTGAATTCAGGATAAAGCTTATGGAGCAAGTCAAGTGCATTCTGCTTGGCCTTGAGTTCCTGATGGTCCCATGGTATGCAGGCCTTGAGGTGCTGGCATGCTAGACTTCTAATAGCCTATTGAATATTAGCCCACTCTTCATTATTGCACTCAATGGCTTCATAGAACTTCAATGTCTTTTGATTTTTAGGCTTTGGTATAAACACTACATTTTCTCCCTCCCATGCTGTGTTAGGCACTTCTGTGGGCTTTATCCTTGGGCACTGTTGTTGTGCTTCAAGACTGTATGATGTTCCTATATTTGTACATTGGGAAATGGCTCAATTCTTGGCTGTGACATTGAGCTACTTGAGTTCCTTCTTTGCAGCAGAGATACTGCTTTCTCTACATGGGATATTGATTCCTATATACCATTTATCTGCTCATCCTGTTTCTGGACTATTTCCTGATTTCTCTGGGCCATTGCATCTATCCTATCACCACTGCACCTAATTGCCTCATCAATGCTTTGATATGAGCTGACAACATAATTGCTAATATGGGTGGTGGTGATGTTATGACAGCTACTTGCTGGTCTTTGACTGAATGTACTGCTTTTGCTACATTCTCATCTGCCTCAGTAATATGGTCAGCCTGCAGCTCAGCAGAGATTCCCAATTGCCTATTTGACAGAGAGCTGGAGGATTCCACATTATGCCCTTCAGTGGGCACACTGTCCACAGGGCCTTTTTTGGTTGTAGCCCTGCTTGTTGTACTGAATGTCAATGCAAGCTGTTGTCCACCTGCTCTTCTGCTGCTGCCAGTGGTGGGTTTGGTAGGGAACCAGATAGCTTTGCTTTATTTTTTGGCAGCATATATATGGAGGTAAGTCAAACCAAAGGGGAAACGGTGTTGCAAATACATGTGTATGCGGTGCCACAGCTTTATTTATAATGCTTACTATGGCAGGTCATCATTGAATCTTACATTTTTGTAGGTGTAATGTCTCAAATACAAGACTATCTTAAGTTCACATGAGTATTGACCAAAAAGTGACATAATAGCAATGTGTTGTTGAAGGTCAAACTGTTTGCTCCATGGACAAGACTGCTTTGATATAATGCCATAACAGAAGAGAAAAAAGACTATGTGGCTATTGTAGCAAGCCTCTCAGCAATGAAGCATGCAGACAGCATAGGAAGAATTGCAAGGATCATGGCCAGTGTTTTGCCACACAAGTCATATTTGAGCAATCATCAGTCACTACTGTACTGACATTATCTTGCCAGCCAGTTGATACTTCTATATCAGCGCCTGGCTGTCTTAGTAACTTTGCACAAACTGAGTCAGGTGAGTTTGTAACACCTTTAGGCTCACCTCAGCCTTCTGAATATGGCACACAGAGTAATAGCTCTAATAAAGAAGGCTGATTAATGGATTGTGAGCCTATCTCCCCTAACAACAGTACCACATATGAGCCTGGTCAAATCCCAGTATGCAATGAGACAGCACCTGTTGAAACAAATGCCAAGGATTCTTTATGGAGCCAAGTGAGCCTAGTGACCCATCTACTACCCTATGAAAAATTATTGATGATGATCCTGTCAAATGGCCGTCACAAAGTTAATGTCCCGTGACTGAGAGGTACTGATCTTGTCAGGGCACCATCCAGTGGCTGTTGAAAAATAATTACACCCCAGATTTCACAAAAAACTTTGTCAAAATTTTTCATCACAACAATGTATAAGTGGCTTTTGATTGGTTCCCTGCCAATTTGCTCACTTTCTGATCCCAGACACTCTATTGCCTCCTATGTTTGTGTGAATTGATTGGCTATTGCCTCTTTTTCACACTCCTTACTTCCTGACTCAACTGTTTCTCTTACTTTTCATGCGTACAAATTGATTTATTTCCATTGAAGCTTCAGTTGTACCTCAATTGCCAATTGTATTGACCTATACTGGTCTCTATACCCTACACTAACATTAAGCGCAACCCCACACTCAACAAGTAACTCCACTAAAATCCACCACTCAATAAGTATTTCTGCTGTAATACTCTGGTTCCACAACTTTGGCAGGAACCCAATGGCTTTATGCCACTGTTCATTCAATGGTTCCCACATGTCCTGGCCTTCAGCCAGCACTGCAAGGTCTAGCTCCTCATCTGCCAGTCTTTGCAATAAATCCTTGCAATATTCCAGTTCATTTTCTTGAGCACTGCTCTTGAAGAAGTGCTGCAACCTCTTGGTGTGCCTATTAATGTTCCAAAACTCCACTTAAGGCATTGTGATAGTCTTTCAAGCTCTTGACATTGTAGCCTTGTCTGTCAGTGGGATCTACACTCAGTCAACAATGGAGGCTGTGGTGGACAAATTGCCTTTTTCAGCAAACTCATCTACCTTGCTGGAGTGTAGCTCAACTGGCTGTGCTTCCAACTCTTGTGAAAACAGCTGTTTTCTTGTTGGTAATTCTTCTTGGCTATGATGGGATTCAGTCTGTTCTGGGCTTACAGCATCCATTGGCAAGAACTGCAGTTTTTTTTGCATGCCTCCCTGTCTCAGGCTTGGGTAAACATTTTTCCCTTTACCTTTTCCTTTATCACTGCCAGGTCTTTCACTGCTACTTGTCTGAGTGCTTCTTGTAAAGAACTACGTTTTCTCCTGGATAAATTCTGCTCTGACGCATCTGTTTTGGCCTGCTTGTCCCTTGCTGGCACTCTGAGGGCAACCTGACATTTCTTTTCAGCTTGTTTTGAGCTCTCAACCGTAGTTGTGATGGGCTCCTGCAAAAGCAGCTGGTTTTTATCACTGCCAGGTCCTTCACTGCTACTGTGACTGGGTACTTCTTGAGTGGTACTATGCTTTATCCTTGATAAATGTTGTGCTGGTGCATCCATGTCTGCCTGCTTGTCCTTAATTGGCACTCTTCCAGCTGCCTGACATCTCTTTGACGCTTGTCTGGAGCTTTCAGCCCTGCTTGTAACAGGCTCTTGAGGAAGCCGCTGGTTTTTAGCCATTGCACACTTGTTCTTCTGCCTTTGATAGTTTCTGCTACTCTTAAGATACTTTCTTAGCATACCAATGCTGGCCCAAAATCTGTTTGCCTGTTTGAATCCAGGATAATGCACATGGAACAAGTCAAGTGCATTCTGCTTAGCCTTAAGTTCCTGATGGTCCCAAGGTATGCTGGCCTTAAGGTGATGGAGTGCTAGACTTCTGATGGCCTCTTGTATATTAGCCCACTCTTCATTATTGCACTCAATGGCTTCACGGATCTTCAATGTCTTTTGATTTTTAGGCTTTGGTATAAACACCACATTGTCTCCCTCCCATGCTGTGATAGGTTTTTCTGTGGGCTTTATCTTTGGGCACTGTTGTTGTGCTTCAAAGACTGTATGGTGTTCCTCTGCTGTTACATTGGGAAATGGCTCAATTCTTGGCTGTGACATTGAGCTACTTGAGTTCCTTCTTTGCAGCAAAGATACTGCTTTCTCTACCTGGGATATTGATTGCGCTACACGTATTATCTGCTCATCCTGCTTCTGGACTACTTCCTGATTTCTCTAGGCCATTGCATCTATCCTAGCAGCCACTGCACTTAATTGCTTCATTAATGCTTTGGTATGAGCTGACAACATACTTGCAAATGTGGGTGGTGGTGATGTTATCATGGCCACTTGCTGATCTTCAACAGAGGGTACTGCGTTTGCTACATTCTCATCTGCCTGAGCATAATAGTCAGCTTGTGGCTCCACAGAGGTTCTCAATTGTCTACTTGACTGAGAGCCTGAGGTGTCCGCATTATTACCTTGAATGGGCACACTGTCCACAGGGCCTTTTTTGGATGTAGCCCTACTTGTTGCACTAAATGTCAAAGCAAGCTGTTGTCCAACTGTTCTTCTGTTGCCATTAGCGGTGGGATTTGGTTGAGAACCAGACAACTTTGCATTATTTTTTGGCAGTGTAGTGGGGTGACAGTGACACCCACTGACAGATGTGCTCATTCCCTTATTTTCTACTTCCCTATATCTCTACTACACTTATTTTAGTTTTATCCCATTTGTCTTACCCAATCAGTACTATCCCATAAGCCGGTTGACTATCACACCTGCTTACCTTATTGCATAAGTTACCCCTCACTTTATGTAAGATTACTAGCTATAAGTACTTCTATATTAGGCAAGTACCCGTACCAGTACCCGTGACACATGATCAGCCCGTGTCACCATCCCTACCATTTCCATACCATATATGGTATCCCCATGTTACACAGGTTTCAGTATACTGATTCCTGATTGGTTGGATGTGCTGTGCCTCTTAGAACCTTCTGGCACCTACTTAGAACATTCTTAGGTCATTCTGATGTCATTAAGATTTCTATTGATCTCTGGAACCTTCTGGAACACCATGATTAGTAATCACTTAGCCAGTGAGAAAAGTATATAAGGGAGGCTATCCCTCAACAATAAATCATCATCCCTTTTATCAATATACCGGCTTGTTGATTAGTGTGATCACTGCTACCTGCTGCTACCTGAACTTCCAACCCTAGACCGCAGGACACTCCCAGGAAACCGCGCTGACAGCCAACTGACCTTGGAGGCACTACTTGTGAGGAATACTCAGAGTAGGTATCTTTTATTATATTTGATTCTTTCCCAAGTTTGTTCTTGTACAGGCAAAGATACTTTTCTGTCTTTGTAACTATTGACCACAGCTGCATTCTTATCAAGTCCCTGCTGGTGGAGTTTACAGTTGTTTTGACTTTGGAAGCTTTAGTACATTGTCATCTCAAAGGACGCTGAACCCAGCACATACTTTTGTTAAGATGCCAACTAAGTTGGGGATTGTAGCTCAATAGTTTTCCCTTGACAAGCTTGTGGCTTTATTCCCCTTCACATTAGATTAGAGACAGAACCCAAGTATTCCTAGCAAGCTTTTGCCAGAGGTTATTGCACCCAGTGAACACCCCACACACAAAACACTTGAGAAGTGTTGGACGTATCTCTCCCTTGGACCTATACACCATCACATATTTGGCACCCAACGTGGGGGGTTCATACAAGCTCCCTAGGACCCAACAAGATTTACCTGAAGATTTGAGCTGTTATCCACCTATTGAAAAGAAACTACCAATATTACCAAGATTACAACACCAACATACCTACCCAAAAATGAACTCTATGCCATTACCACTCTCACATGGAGCCCCACAGTTTGATGGAAAGAATGTGGAGAACTTCATATTCAAATGGGAGAAGCTCTGCAAGATGTGCAGCCTATCTGAACAAGAAATGGCTGAAGACTTCCCCTACTACTGCACCGATGATATTACCACTAAGCTTCTCAGACAAGGAGACATTCTCACTGACTGGGCCTTAATGAAGACCTACCTACAGACCGAGTATGGTAGACCCCAGATATACTATGGAATTGAAGACCTCAGGCACTTTGGAAGAACTGGACTTTCCAAGCTACCACTTGAAGAGTTCATTTAACAGTATGAAGATATGGCCAAGCCACTCCTAGAGTACCAGGCTAAAACTGAGTTTACCATGACACTTTACCTTGCACAAGGGCTTCCCCAGGACTTGGCAAGGAAAGTTGACTTACATGCAGCCAAGGATGACAAGTCTGGCATTCCTTGCTTTGCAGAGATGAAACGTGTTCTCCTAGAGGCAAAGCAAACTTCTACCTTTATGAGACTCCTGACATCTAATCTGCCAGACCAGTCAACCAAGGAGCCAAGGAGTGCTGCTGCTGACAATCAGACCTACACTACCGACAGAATTGACCAACTTGCTGAACAGCTACAAAAGCTAGCCCTCAAGATTAATGGCTCAGCTGAGGTTGCTACTGAGGGACAAAGACCTTTGCCCAGGCACTGCATCTGGTGTGACTCTACTCAGCATGCCATATGAGAATGCTCAGAACTTAGCCAGCTACTCAGAGAAGGAGCAGTACAGTTTGATGCTGATGGAATGCTTGCTGACAAGGAAGGCAGAAAGATTCCCACTAATTTCCGAAGAGGAGGGATGAGAGCCCTTTTCCAGAAATCTGACTCAGCAACCAGAAAGATTACTGTTGATGCCCCTATTGGGACTCATAAAGCAAATCCAAGCAGCCCTGACAACAGACAATGTGAAGTTGATGCCTTTGCTACCAAAAGACACCTCCCTGAAGAACCTGAAGTTGTTATTGACAAGAAGCCTAGTATGCTGCCCACCCAAAATCCATTGCCTCACTTTCAGATGACCTCAAAGATAGCAAGCTACTCAAGCCCTCAACTGATTACTGAGAAGCTGCTGAAGCAGAACCTCACTTTGTCGGTTGGAGAAATCATGAGTGTATCCCCATCTGTTAGGAAGACCTTTGATGAGCAGCTTAGAACAAGACGACAAGCTGTTGAACATATGGACACTCATATAATTCAGACAAACCATGAAGACCACCAAAAGGATGACAACACCACTGAATATAAGACCTTTTACTCAGTTGCAACTGCTGTGGTTAAAGTGTATATATATGATGACCCTATTGACTGCCATATTGACAGTGGCTCAGAGATTTGTGTTGTGCCGCTAGACTTCTGGAAGACACTTAAAAGCAAGGAGCTACTGCCTGTTGATAGAGATATTGGATGGAACATGACCGATGCAAACTCAGGATCTAGTCCACTCTACGGTGTAGTACACAAGTTTCCTATTGAGGTACAAGGAATCAAGGTCTGGCTTCCCCTCTTCATCTGCCAGAAGGCAAACTTTGACCTTCTGCTAGGTAGACCATGGGAAACCAGTACTAAGGCTACAACTACCAACTATTCCGATGGGTCAGTATGGTACACCATACAAGGATCCAATCCAGGACTACAGTCAACCTTCTGTGGTGTGACACCCAACAATAAGAGGACACATACTGCTTGCCAGAAGGCACATCTTGTTATGGAAGAAGATGAAGAGCCTGACAATATACTCCCCAACATTTGGAGCTGCTCATTAGGTATACAGGAGCAAACAGCTATGGTTTGAACAAAATACAAGACAGTAGAACAAAAGATTAGACCATCACTTACCCCACTGACTGATGGATCTTGACCTGCTGATTACATTAGACCACCAGAAGAAACACCAGATGATATACGGCTTACACCTGAGAGACTTAAGCAACTTATCATCGGTGATGGAAACCTAACACCAGAGGAGATACTATTATTCAAGGAGACCTTGAAAAGGCATGATAAGGTCTTCTCATATAATGACAAGGAGATGGGACTCTTAAAGACATTGGTTGAAAAACCCATCAAGATTCATACAGTGCCCCACACACCTTGGTCATTTAAGCCTTACCCACTGCCCAGAGGACTCCAAGCTGATGTGCATGACCTACTTAAGAAGAAGATAGAAGCTGGTATCCTAGAACCTTGCCATGGACCCTATGCTAACAGATGGTTTGTGACCAAAAAGAAGAATGGAAAGCTCCAATTCATTCAAGACATGCAACCTGCAAATGCTGTCACTATCAGATATGCTGCTATACCTCCATCTATTGATGACTTTGCAGAAAGCTTTAGTGGCCACTCCATCTACTCAACATATGATCTCTACTCAGGATATGACCAGATCCCCCTTGATGAGACATCAAGAGATATGTTTGCACTACAGACACCATTTGGACTGCTAAGGATGACAAGACTCAGCCAAGGGGCTACAAACTCTGTGGCTCAGTTCCAGAGATGCATGGTGAATGTGCTGTACCAGTTTATACCTGAGAAACTTGCTGTCTTTGTGGATGACATAGGCATCAAAGGATCAAAATTCCGGGACACCACTGAAGTTATGCCTGGAGTAAGAAAGTTTGTCTATGACCATATTGCAGACAATGATGCCATATTAGGAGCCATTGAAGAAGCTGGACTCACCATCAGTGGTGAGAAAAGCAGCTTTGGTGTATCAGAGATATCCATTGTTGGTCAAAAATGCAACACCTTTGGTTGTTCACCTGGAGACTCCAAGACACAAAAGATATGCAACTGGCCTACCCCCACAAATCTCACACAAGCTCAAGGCTTTGTGGCTGCTTGTGGGTTCTTTAGGATCTGGATCCCAAGATTTTCTGAGATAGCAGAACCAATTTACCAACTACAGAGAAAGAACACCCCATTTATCTGGGGAGAAGAGCAAGAAGAAGCCATGCAATTACTGAAAGAGGCCTTAGTATCTCCACCAGTTCTAAGACCTCTTGACTATCAAATGCTGAATGCCCACCTATTTTGACAGTGGATGCAAGCCCTATAGGAGCTGGAGCACTACTTGGGCAAGATGATGAAGATGGCAACCGCTATGCCTGCAGATATGAGAACTGCCTATTCTCTCCTAGAGAGCAAAGGTACTCACAGATTAAGAGAGAACTACTAGGAGTTGTGAAGATGCTGAGGAAACTAAAGTCACAACTCTACATGACACATTTTATCCTGGAGACAGATGCCAAGCCACTTATAGGAATGATCAACAAGCCTGACCTACCTGATGATGCCACAAACCAATGGATGGCATGGCTGAAAATGTTTGACTTTGAGGTCAGACATATCCCTGGCAAGACAAATGTTGTGGCTGATGCACTCTCCAGGAAGGGACCACAATTATTTGAAGACTTGGACCCTCACTTTGATGATATTATTGATGCAGAGATCCAACAGATTGCCATCAAAGACCAAGAGAGAACTACCTGGGGTCTGATCAAGGAATATCTAAGGACACTTAAGAAACCTAGTTGGATGGATATTCAGGAGTTTAGAAAACTCAGGAAGAAGGCACACCACTACTATCTTAAAGATGATCTTCTCTTTAAGCGAGTGAAGCCTGGACTTATGCCAAGAAGAGTAGTCACTACCCCTCAAGAGCAACTGAACATCATGACAAGTATCCACCAAGGAGAACCAGGAGGACATAGAGGACAAGAAGCCACCTACTATACCACAGCTCAGAGGTACTACTGGGAAAACATGTACTATGATATTCAACACTTTGTTGAGTCATGTGTAGCCTGCCAGAAGGGATCCTCCAAGCGTTATGAAGAACCACTGCATCCTACTTACACAATCTGTCTATGGCAAAAGGTTGGTATTGACCTTGTCCACATGCCAACAGCTGGATCAAAAAAGTACCTGATTGTTGCTAGAGATGACGTTAGTGGATGGGCAGAGGCTTGAGCCTTGCCCAACAACAAGAGCCATACCATATGGAGATTTATACTTGAAGACATCATCTGCAGATTTGGCTGCATCCGACAGTTTGTTGCTGACAGAGGAGAGATGACATCCCAAATGATCCAGGAGTTGTGCTCAAAGTACAAGATACACATTGCTTTTACAACCGCCTACCACCCTCAAGCCAATGGAATGATAGAGAGAGGACATGGACCATTGGTGAACTCTCTTGTCAAGGCCTGTGAGAATAACACAACACTGTGGCCACAGCAATTACATCTTGCACTCTGGGCAGATAGAATTACTACCAAGAGAACAACTGGATTATTGCCATTCAAACTACTCTATGGACATGACTGCATACTACCAGTTGAGTTAAACACAGTCACTTGGAACTCATTGAATTGGAGATCCAATATGCAGACTGAAGACCTCCTTGCAACTCGCATACAGCAACTTGATCACCATGACTTGAATATCAGCAGAGCTGCTGAACAACTTAAGGATACATGACTAAAGAACAAGGTGCCCTTTGACAAATCACACCCAACAAGACCAAAACCACTATCACTAGGAGACCCAGTATTACTCTACAATTCTACCTTGGATAAGCAATGGAGTTGGAAGCTTGACAACAAATGCACTGGCCCCTACCTCATCTCCAAAGTGATTGGAAATGGAAGTTATTACATATCTGAGCTTGACAACACCCAGTTGAGAGCACCAGTTGCTGGAAATTGACTTAAGTTATTCAAGCATAGGAATTTCGCACATCAAGATTAGTTTGCTTTGACCCAAGTTCAAAGCTGAGAGGGGGGTGGATGTAGTGGGGTGACAGTGACACCCACTGACAGATGTGCTCATTCCCTTATTTTCTACTTCCCTATATCTCTACTACACTTATTTTAGTTTTATCCCATTTGTCTTACCCAATCAGTACTATCCCATAAGCCGGTTGACTATCACACCTGCTTACCTTATTGCATAAGTTACCCCTCACTTTATGTAAGATTACTAGCTATAAGTACTTCTATATTAGGCAAGTACCCGTACCAGTACCCGTGACACATGATCAGCCCGTGTCACCATCCCTACCATTTCCATACCATATATGGTATCCCCATGTTACACAGGTTTCAGTATACTGATTCCTGATTGGTTGGATGTGCTGTGCCTCTTAGAACCTTCTGGCACCTACTTAGAACATTCTTAGGTCATTCTGATGTCATTAAGATTTCTATTGATCTCTGGAACCTTCTGGAACACCATGATTAGTAATCACTTAGCCAGTGAGAAAAGTATATAAGGGAGGCTATCCCTCAACAATAAATCATCATCCCTTTTATCAATATACCGGCTTGTTGATTAGTGTGATCACTGCTACCTGCTGCTACCTGAACTTCCAACCCTAGACCGCAGGACACTCCCAGGAAACCGCGCTGACAGCCAACTGACCTTGGAGGCACTACTTGTGAGGAATACTCAGAGTAGGTATCTTTTATTATATTTGATTCTTTCCCAAGTTTGTTCTTGTACAGGCAAAGATACTTTTCTGTCTTTGTAACTATTGACCACAGCTGCATTCTTATCAAGTCCCTGCTGGTGGAGTTTACAGTTGTTTTGACTTTGGAAGCTTTAGTACATTGTCATCTCAAAGGACGCTGAACCCAGCACATACTTTTGTTAAGATGCCAACTAAGTTGGGGATTGTAGCTCAATAGTTTTCCCTTGACAAGCTTGTGGCTTTATTCCCCTTCACATTAGATTAGAGACAGAACCCAAGTATTCCTAGCAAGCTTTTGCCAGAGGTTATTGCACCCAGTGAACACCCCACACACAAAACACTTGAGAAGTGTTGGATGTATCTCTCCCTTGGACCTATACACCACCACAGCGGCATATATTTTGAAGTGCGTCAAACCAAAGGGGTAATAGTGTTACATATACGTGTGTATGTGGTGCCACAACTTTATTTATAATGCTTACTATGGCAGGTCATCATTGAATCTTACATTCATGTAGGTGCAATGTCTCAAATACAAGACTGTCTTAAGTTCACATGAGTATTGACCAAAAAGTGATATAATAGCGTTACATTGTTGACGGTCAAACTGTTTGCCCCATGGACAAGACTACTTTGACTCAACGCCATAAGTGAAGAGAAAAAAGACCATGTGGCTATTGTGGCAAGCCTCTCAGCCATGAAGCACTCAGACAGCATAGGAAGTATTACAAGGATCACGGCCAGTATTTTGCCACCCAAGTCATATTTGACCATTCATTGGTCACTACTGTACCAACATTATCTTGCCAGCCAGTTGATACTTCTATATTGGCACCTGGCTGTCTTTGTCACCTTGGGCAAACTGAGTCAGGTGAGTTTGTGACACCTTTAGGCTCACCTCAGCCTTCTGAATATGGCACACAGAGTGATAGCTCTGACAAGGAAGGTTCACTGATGGATTTTGAGCCTATCTCCCCTAACAACTGCACCATGTAGGAGCCCGGTCAAATCCCTATATGCATTGAGACAACACCCGTTGAAACAAATGCCAAGGATACTTTATGGAGCCAAGTGAGCCCAGTAATCCATCTACTGGTGAATGATGTAATGTTGTGGCTAGAGAAGTGGCGCATTTCCACTAATATCAGTAATGGGGGCTTTAAGGATTCATTACTACTTCTTGCCAAAATCATACTGGGATGCAACTTACCATGTACATGGTAAAAGTAGACAACCATCATGCAGCTGGCAACATATGATCCAGAGACTGTCCTGATTCCAGCATGTGTTAACAGTTGCATGGCATTCACATCCAAAAATGCTACCATTGCAATGTGCCTCAATTGTCAGGGATCCACCACCATTGAGAGAAAGCATTGTTCACACTCCAGATATATTCCCATCATACCCTGTCTGAGGAAGCTGATGTAGTCCAACAAATATTGCAAAGCTATACAGTACTGCACTCAGTATCAATCAAGTGCAAACATATCTGATATATTTGATGGCAAACATTACAAACAGCTAAGAAGCAAGGGCTACTTTGAAGGTATGTATGACCATGCCTTTGCTTTAGCACTTGATGGATTCTCATTAAACAAGTACTCTACCAGCAAATCCTGCTGGCCACTGATTCTCATCAATCTGAATCTGCCACCCATCTTATGGTATCAGAGCAGTAATCTGATGGTAGTCTCACTGGTATCTGGGCCTAAATCACTGTCCAACCTGGCTAGCTACTTGTATCCATTGCTGAATGAATTTTGTTTGCTTTCCAGTGGGATAACGGTAAATGGCCATCATGTAAAAGCGCATATTATTATCTGCATTGGAGATACCCCAGCAATCAGCAAGATAGCAGGTTTTTCTGGGCACAATGGATGGTATTGCTGTCAAATGTGTGAGATCCAGGGTAATTTCTCCATAACTCACACACATTATTATTACCCAAACACCAGCACTAAGAACATCATCTTTCCACAGAGAGAACATACAGAAGTAAGCATGCAATTGCAGCAAAGTTGGCAAGCTATAAGCCATTGGCCAGAATATGGAATCAATTGGAAACCAGAGATACTTAAAATAGAGGGTATCTGTTGGAGCAAAAGCTTTCCACTGGGAGCAATGCATTTGCTTTTCAACAATATCCCTATACTGATGACCAAGTTGTACATGGGGCATTTCAAGCTAAATGAGCCCTTTGAGATACTGGAGAAATTTGAGAGAATTGGTAAGATATTACAGAGTATCTGCTACCCTAAGTACTTCTCATAGGCTCCAACTAATAATTATAAGCATATGCGACAATACAAATGTAAAGACTGGATGAACTGGATGTGTATTTATTCAAGTGGTATTCTGAAGCCATTCCTACCAAGAGTACATTGGAAGCATTGGGAGTCATATGTGGACATTGTAGGAATATTTACCCAGAAGCAGATCACCAATGTCAACTTGACACATCTACAGCTGTTGCGTGAGGAGTTTGTGACAGGATTTGAGTGGCTATACTACAAACATACAGCTGAATGTGTAGATCTCTGCCACTACTGTATCTATTCTCTACTCCATCTTGCACATTGTGTGGAGAATATTGGGCCTTGCTTCACCTTTTGGAGTTTCCTATGAGCAGATGTGTGGGGAGTTAGGAAGACAAG
>MCFE01000824.1:0-33047 GCA_002104905.1 Basidiobolus meristosporus CBS 931.73
TACTAAGAGTATTTTCACCAAAATATTGGGTATCAAGAACATACAAATTCTCAAAATTGTCCAAGCAGCCCCAAACTTTGTGAACATGTTCTTAGGACCATCCTAAACCTACTCTATGTTTTTGTTATGCCAAGACCATGTAAATGTATAAGTACTACTTTTACATTCAATAAATTATCAAGTGAAAACCGCATAATATACCTGTCTTCTCAATCACTTTCAATATTTCCAAGACACTTATAACAATCCAAAGAAGCTCATGCACTCCAACAAACATTTTGAAGCTTTTACACTTGTTGTGTTCATAGTACTACATTGAGCCATGGGTGCCAAATAATACCATAGTGCCAGAGAGGCCTAGTAGACCTATACTTGGCCATAGGGTGTGAAACATAGTTTTACATATTCATGCCAAGCAGCCCTCTTGTTTCACCCACTGCGCTGGAGCAAATTCATTTTTTGACCTTATTTTCTTGATCAATGCTGTGCATGATATGTTAGAGCACTAATGTACTGAAGAGATACACCTGGTACTGAATACTCATGGCACTTGGAGACTGACTCCAGAGGTTTTTAACTTTTCACAATCAAACATGGCACTATCTGAGTTGAATAGTACTATCTGGCAATTTATTTAAATACTTTTTAAAGAAGAACCTATATAAAGCACTTAGAGTGACAGATAGTACCATGAATTTTTGCATCAAGTTGCAAATCTCTTGAGCTAAACTCAGAGTGCCATGGGTATTCAGTATCAAATACATGCCTTTAGTCATTCTCTGCTCTTACACAAATTGTACAACGTTGACCTTAAAAAAAGCTGAAAAATGGATTCTATCCAACACAGTGGTCAAGCAAAGGAGCTGACTTACATGATGATATAGTACTATGTTTCACACTCTATGGTTGAGTAAAGGCTTACCTGGTCTCTATGGCACACTTTGGCACTATTTGGCACTCATTGCTCAATGTGGCACTATCCAATGGAGCAGGTCTATAAAGGACTGCACTAAATATTGATCAAGTGCAAATCCCTATGAGAAATAATCTAAGAGTGCAATGCTGCAGCTTGGCTGTGCTTAATTGCTCTGAATGATGCCACTGAACCAACCTGCAGTGCTATGTGCTGATGCGTTCTTTTACTTGCCAAAGGCTCTGATGGTGGAGGCACTTCATATGGGTCATCAGCAGTCAGTTCACCAGAACTTGCTGATGGTAAGGTGAAATGGAATGTGCAGGTGCAACTTGCTTTGCCAGCATGGCCCTTGGCTGAATTCAATATGATGCCGTTTGTTGACGCAACTTGGCCTGCTCCAAAGAACTTGTGTCTAAATGAGCAGTTTGACAAGTTCTGGTGGTTTTGCTCTGAAGTGCGTGTATTGACACAACAAGCGTTGACTCAATGGGGGGGGGGTGCTCTTGTGAAGGGTGTGCTTTGGAAGCCACCTAGCTCTACTAATATATCACATACTACATTAGTCATTTGAGGCTAACTTGCATTAAAAATCTCTTTGGTTCTCAAAGGTGAGGCACAAACAGATGCTTCTGGCCTGTACTGAGCAAGTTGCATGCAAAATTGTTCCTGCGCAGCTTCCTCATCAAATCCCTTCACTCTCAGCTCATTCTGGATTTCAATACATGTCTTGTTATATATCTTCTTATATACACCCCCTGGTATCATGATGTAGAACTCATGCCACAGCTTTCTACTCAGGTTCTTCCATCTCTGTCAACTCCCTGAGGTATCTAGTTCTGCTAGATTAATGAGTAGTGCCTAAATATCTGTATGAAGGCTCATCACAGACACTTGTGCCATACTAAAATCATTTGGCAAAAACTCAAACAAATCCAACATCAACTTCTCAGGTGTGGACCATGCTTGTGAGCTGGGGGATGGGTTTTGTCTGGGTTGTACTAAAGATGGGTTGAGACTTGGTATAGGGACCATAGTGACAGATTTGGATACTTATACAGTAGTGTATTAGCATCAACCTGGTCTTATATGAAATATATATGAAAACTAATGTGATTTTTGAATTTTCCAAATATTATGCATGATGCATCTTGGATTGCATTGACATGGATCAAATTGCATCAACTGCAGACTACCTATTTGATTATAGACCTGAGTAAGGCATTGATAAAAATATCAAGTCCTTGTTTGAGCATGATATCTGTAACATAATTATGGGATACATGGCAATTGATGGAGAATTAATCCTAATGCATGAGAAATCAGTTAAGTAAAGTTAATTGCACCAATTCAATTCAAATTGCCTCAGCCCAATCACCTACCAATCTTAATATGACTTACTCATCTGAACGGTCTTTTCTCATCCATCCCATCACACCTCTGGATCTCCTCTTAACACACTATAGGAGATCTATACCAAGCACTGTGAATCATCTACCCCAATCTACTCAAGGAAATCCTATGTTATGCTTCTTTGCTATCACAAGAACTATTGCCCTACAAGGTTTCATCCCACCATCCATGGTAACAAAGGTCCTAGAGGCTTTCATTCCCAGCTGACAGCAATAGAGAACCACCTTGCAGAGGTTATGAATGACTTAGAGCAAGCTTGGAATACCAGGTTCAGAAGCTCCAATAGACTTCCATATCCTAGAGTATTCAGCAATAGGTTCTATATAAGGAGTATCTTTAATACCTTTCCAGTCAGGATCAACAGACCTTCTACAGGGCAGAGGCACTTTTATTCTGGCAAGTACCTGGCACACTGTGGTGAGTTTCAAGCACTGTCTGACATTAGTGGTAACAACAACTGGTTAAGTGGGCCATTTGCTGGAAGTAGGCATGACAGTGTGGGTTATTACTGACTGTACTTGGTGAGTGGGAGAGCTTGTAGGTCAAGTCAGTACCACTTGGTTCAGAGTAGCTTCCAATAGAAGGTAGCAAGGTAATAAAGACTTGTGCCTATTTTGTCCAAATCCTCTTGTCCTCTCACTTGGTTCAATTGGGTAGATATATATATATCACTTGGGGGCTTAGATAATAGACAATGTGTTATAAAATAGGGGTGTGAACACCTTCCTGTTATGGTAAGTGTTCTAACTAGATAAGGGCAGGGATAGGAGGGAGGGTGTGTGGGGGAATCATAGGGAGGATACTGGCGGACTTTGGGTAGGACTCTGAGGAGAACTCTTGGGCAAAGAGTGGGTACTGTATTTAGTACTCACATATCCCAGGGGTTAAGAGGGAGCTTTGTCCTCAAAGTTCTTTTGACTAACTTGCTTCTTGAGGGTCAATTTTGTTCACAGAGCATGGGGAGTCACCACAGTACCATTGCTGGTTGACACTTGCATGGGGGTTGTGGGTGAATACCTGATACCATTTGGCGGCAGAGTGGGGTGTGGCTTGTGTTGCTCAAGGGATGTTTTCCACAGAGCCAAATAGTTGGCAAACCATAGGGTTCTGGGTAAGTTCCTTGGGAGGGTCAGAGAACAAGAAAAGGTGCAATAGTGCAATAAAGTCTTGCTTCTTTATCTTGCAAACATTGTTGGGGCCTGTTCTTTTTGTGTTTGATATGATGGAGGGGGACCTTTTGAAGAGGGCATACACTTGGTTGGCAGTCACCAATTGTTGGTAACAGGTTTTTGCTTCTTCCAAGACGTATTGTAGCTCTTCTGTAGAAACTGTGGTGTGATTGAGGCGCTTTTGTACTTGCCTCATGGCTTCTACAGAGTTTGCGGCGGTTTCTTTGGCTTCTTGGAGTTGGACTTTGTACTGGTTCCTGAGCTGTCCTATGGTAAACCACTGTAATAGTTGTAACACAGCAACTTGGTGGATTGCATGGGTTAACTGGCCGGTGTATTTAATCCGTTTTGGTATCTTCTCTAAGATGGTTCCTTCTTGGAAATGCGGTTTGAGATGTTCAAAAATCTCTTGGAGGAGTCCTTTGATTGGGAGTTCTACTTCTGGTGCTCTTGCTGCTTGTACCAGGTCTGTGTATACCTCAACAACTGTGGTACCTATCAATGGCAAGTGTGCAACAAAACAGGGGGGTTCTTGAGGTCTTATGAGGGTGCAACAGTTGATTCCTTGTGTCTTCTGTCTGACTGTGTCCAGTATAGATACAGGAATCAGTGCAGTGTCCTTCTCCTTAATGATTAAGGAACCTCCTCTTAGGTGGTACATGGTCTTCTTGGGTAGTATCTCCATGCTTTGTATTGGCATGGGTAACTTGTCTTGTCCCTCTCTGATTGTGACTTGTATTAACGTGACTGCTCTGGCAAACAACTCTTCATAGGTGGCTCTTGTTGCACGTAATGCTTGTACCATATCTCTCAACACTTGCAGGTTGGTTTCATTTTTGATATCATCTTGGTTCTCAATGGTGGGAGGGGTATTGCCAGCTTTGGGTGAACTGTTTCTTTTGGTGCTTTCCATATGCATTCTTTTGTTCTCCCCTTTGGGCAAACTTCCTTGCGCATATCATTTGTACCTATATTGACTAAAATCTCCTCTGATAAACTTTGTATGTATCCTGTGTCTTCCTCTATCCTTGTCCTGATAATTGTTTAATCACACTTTGATTTCAGTGATGATTGATGGATTATCATGAAACAGTTTCAGATGGGCTGGCGCTACATTGCTGATTGTCTTATTGTTCAGGGTGATGGTGTACTTTGGCCCATGGTCCAAACTAATGACAGTGCAAGGGCCAATCCACTGGGGTGTAAATTGTGGGCAAAACTTCAGGCCTGCAACGGTTTGATTGTACCACAATTTATTGCCTGGTTTCCACTTTTGTCCTGTTAGTTTCTGATTTTTGGGTGGAGGGGAAAGGTGCTTGTCAGCATTTTTGAATACTTTTATGTATAGGTGGGCAATACAGTGTATCAACCTTTCTACATAGTTGTTATGTGTTGTCAAGGGGACACCTTCCATTGTCAATCCAGCTTCTTCACGCCACTTGGGCCTTTGTCCATACAGAACTCTGTACAAGGAGAAACCTGTTGTATTATTTGGTATTGTACGCATTGCTAGGAGTGTCAGTGGGAGTAGCTTGGCCCATGATTGGGGTAGTTCCCAGTGGAGCTTCTCTAATATGCAGCAACATGTTTGGTTCATCCTCTTGGTTAATCCGTTGGTCTGGGGGTGATACACAGCCATGAAGACCTGTTTCATTCCCATCATTTTGCACAAGTGGGCCATGGTGTTGTTCAGGAAGGAGCCACCATTGTTGGACAGGAGTATCTGAGGATATCCATGCCAGCAGATGAGGTGTTCTAGAATGAATCAGGTAGTTGTCTTCTGGTCTTTATTTTGGACGGCTTGGGCTTCTACCCATTATGAGAAATAATTGGTAGCAATTATTATGTATTGTTCTCCTTTCTTTGTTTTCATAAAGGGCCCTACAAGGCTGATCCCTACCCAATGGAAGGGTAGGTCAAGCAGTATTGGTGCAGTTGTCCCTATCTTTTGACTCTGGTTAAATCTTTTGCAGGTGGAGCATCTTTGCAGCGTATTCACAACATTGGACATCATTTTTTTCCAATAAAGCGTCTTTCTTAACATCTTGTATGTCATTAGAGGGTTTGCATGTCCTAATGACATATGTCTTTCTTGTATGATTTCTTTGCAGGCAGTTACCAGGGGTACCTTGACTCTGAACTGTCCTTGGAGGAACCATAATTGGTTTTCTTGTACTTCATACTGACACCATTTCTTTTGAAAGTCTCTCTTCTGCTTGTTTATAACAACATGTTTGGGATACTTCCCTCTTTTTTTAAAGCAGATTACGTATTTGTAGTCATTGCTGATGCGTACTTGGCAAACAGGATAGCAACTGAGGAAGTCTGCGTTTTGGTGTTTCTTGCCAGCGCAATGAATTATTTTGAAGTTGTATTCTGGTAGTTGGAGGGCCCAATGTGCTAGTCAAATGGTAAAGCCTTTAGTTTTCATCAGCCAGACCAGTGCACTGTGGTCAGTTACTATTGTGAATTGGCAACCATGTATGTATGTATGGAATTGATTAATTGAATAAACAACAGCCAGATATTCTATCTTGGTAAAGGGGTAGTGATGTTTGTGTTTGTTTAACAAACAGCTCACATAACCAATTGGTTGAAATTTGCCAGGTTGGAAGTATTGTCCCAGTATGGTGCCTATACCGGTGTGACTTCCATCACAGTTAATAAAAAATCTTGTATCCCAATTGGGAAAACATAACACTGGCGGTGATGTCAGAGCATGTTTCAGCTGATCAAATGCTCTCTTTTGAGGTCCCAACCATACAAAACACTGGCCTGTTAGCTTCAACTTGTATAGGGGGGCTGCTATTGTTGCAAAGTTTTTGACAAAGTGGCAATAGTAGATGGCTAATCTTAGGTATCCCAACACTGCATTAGTGTCCTTTGGTGTGGGTGTATCTTGAATGGCTTTCAGGAGTGAAGTAGATGGGTATATTCCATCTGCCAAGATCTTGTGTCCCAGGAACAACAATTTTGTATACAGGAAATGGCACCTCTTAGGATATAATTTGAGTTGGTTCTCAAGGAGGGCTGCCAGGATATGTTACATGTTGTGTATATGTTCTTCTACATTGGGGGAATATATTGTGATGTAGTCCAGATACACAAGAGCGCATTCCCATTGTAGATTTCCTAACACCTTGTTGATCATCCTTTGGAATGTAGCGGGGGCATTGCACAAGCCAAAGGGTAGTTAATTCCATTTGTACAATCCAAACAATGTTATGAACATGGTTTTAGGTTGATCTTCCGGGGCTACTTCTACTTGCCAATACCCGGAGATTAAGTCAAGAGAGCTAAAATATATGGCTCCAATTAATCTGTCCAACAGGTTGTCTACTCACGGTAGTGGATAAACGTCCTTCCTGGTAACAGTGTTCAATTTTTGGTAGTCAATGCAAAAGCGTTGCTTTCCTTCTTTCTTTGGGACTATCACTACGGGGGAGGCCCATGGAGACTGGTTCTCTGTAATGATGTTGTCTTTCAATAAGGTTTCAATTTTCTCTTTGATATAGTCTGTGTCAGTTTTTGAGTTCCTATAGGCTTTTTGCTTGATGGGGGATTTGTCGGTAAGGTGGATTTGGGGATATACCCCAGGTGTATGACCAATTACTTGGTTCTTAGAGAATACTTGGGCAAGCAGGCATATTCCTTCTAGGAACTTGTCTCATAATGCTGGCAGTAGACTGGGGTCCACATCTAGTTTGGGGAGTTCTTCTTCTAGTTCCTTGTTTGTAGGTGGTCCTTGGTTGTTTCTGTTGACTTCCTCTAGGTTTAACAATGGCACTCCTCTAGGCAATGTCACCATGTGTTGCCCGTTGTTAACCGCTAAGCACTTGAAACTTTGTGTTTCAGATTTTGGTGGTATCCATACTTTAGGGATCAAGATTCCATCCAGTTGCTTGGATGCCTTTGCTGCAGTTATCATTCTTCCTCTTGTCAACTAAGCTATTGGTGTTTCTAATGAGATCACCGTCTCACTGGCAGGTGGTATTTTTATCACCTTTTGTGTGATGATTGGAGACTGCAACGGTTTTACTTCTTCAATTGTCACACTGTTGCTACGTGCCTTGTTCTCATTGGTGATAGGAATCAGTGGGATACTCTTGGTATCCCACCTGAGTTCAGATGCACTGTAAAGTATATCCATCTTATGTTGGATAAACTAACTCTCATCAATAAGTAAGTTGTTGGCTGCAATGGGTAAAACCACAACATCTTGGTGTATAATCAAGTTGCCTAGCCAGATGGGGCAATTAGGCACTACTCCTACTGTTGTGTCCAGTTGGTCATTTGCTAGCCATACCCAAATGGTGTTGTTGGGGACTATATCTAACTTTAGACGTTTTGCTAATGATTCTGACATGATCAACGTAGAGGATCCTGTGTAAGTAAGGGCAAGAATCTCCTTATTCTCTATACATACCTTTCTGTATGTACCTTTATTTGGTTTTTGCAGGACCATCTGGCTGACATGAAGGGTTGTTATCTCCTTCAATCTCTCTATCAGTTCCTTGACTAGAGCCGGGGCCAGTCCCAGTAAATTGGTTATTGGGAGGGTTGCCTTGGTTTGCTCTAGTACCTTCATTATGGGGAATAGGTCGTGGGAAGACGTATTATCATTCTTTGTTTGCTTCAACACTTCTTCCCAAGGCTCATTCTGTACCTCTTCACATAATTCTGTGTTCTTTCCTTTTGACAGAACCTCTACTACAGGTTCCTTTGCCTCCTCTCTAGAAGCTTCATGTCAATGCTTCTTCTTCCGTACTTTGACTGTTCTGACCAGAGGGCTTAAATTGACTGAGTCCTGTTGACCTCTTGGCAAGGGACTCTGTCTTTTGATGCCTTATTCTCTTTTGTGCCTGGTACGGGTTCTTGTCCATACCATTTTTCACATTCATGGGCTCAATGGCCTATTTCTCCTCATACATAACATGGGTATTGTTGTTGTGGTTGTTCCATCTGTTTGGTCAGGGCTTGTACCCTGGGCCTTTAAATCTACAACAGCTTCCCAGAGTTTATCACCTTCTTTGGGGACTTCTTGCACATTGTTGATCAAGAGTTCTTGGACCTTTTGCCCTAATTCCTCTAACTCACGGTCGTTTGGGGAGGCAATTTTTCCTTTCTTACGGGGGATCCCTGTCCTTTGATCAATCATATCACTATAGGGTAGCCCCCATAGCAAGATGACTCCTTGTACTTGTTTGACCAACTCTTGCAGCGTTTTACATCCCTGTTGTTCTTTGGATGCCCTACGTCTTATTTTGTTGTCTAAGCCCATGATGTAATACCTCATGAGCTGTTGTTTGGCAATTTTGTCCTTTGGGAGAAATTGAACTTGTTGGAGAAACAGTTCAGTGTAGGCTTCATAGCTCTCACTGCTTTTCTTCCGTGAGGAAAGTAGAAGGGCTTTGTAGTGGTGTTCTTTGGCATATAGAAAGCATGTCTTGTAGGCTTCTTCTAGTGCATCCCAGTCATCTTTAACTGCGTCTTCCAACCCATAATGCCATTGCCATGTTGACCCTTCCATATGCTTTGTAAACTCCCTTACTTTCTTATTGTTGTCCCATCCTGCATCAACCGCAACTCTCTCAAACTTATTGAACCACTCAAGGGCTTTCTCTCTCTTTCCCTTGTACATTTTTAGTTTGATTGTAGTAGTCATTACCTCACTTATGCTTATTTCCGCAGAGACTGCACCAAATATGTGGGTTATTACTGACTGTACTTGGTGAGTGGGAGAGCTTGTAGGTCAAGTCAGTACCACTTGGTTCAGAGTAGTTTCCAATAGAAGGTAGCAAGGTAATAATGACTTGTGTTTATTTTGTCCAAATCCTCTTGTCCTCTCACTTGGTTCAATTGGGTAGATATATATATATCACTTGGGGGCTTAGATAATAGACAATGTGTTATAAAATAGGGGTGTGAGCACCTTCCTGTCATGGTAAGTGTTCTAACTAGATTAGGGCAGGGATAGGAGGGAGGGCACGTGGGGGAATCATAGGGAGGATACTGGGGGACTTTGGGTAGGACTCTGGGGAGAACTCTTGGGCAAAGAGTGGGTACTGCATTTAGTACTCACAGACATCACTCTGGGTAGAGAACCATCCAGAACTCTGTAGAGGAGGGAAATGTATGACAGACTTAGCTTATACAGGGGAGGATTGTCAGAGATTAGTATGTATTACAGCTTATAGGAAGCCAAGGAATAGTATGCTTAGCAGGAAGCAGAAGCTCTACAATGACATACTCAATCACTTCAGAGTGAGGGTAGAGCATACATTTTAATATCTGAAGTGATTCAACATTTTGGCAGGTAAATACCAAGGAAAGTCATATGTAGGAGAAAACAGCAGAATAGGTAAATATTTATGATACTTATCAATGCACAGTATATTCATACATGACAACTTTTACTGAGAGAAATGTGTCTGGAGCATTATGAAGAGTAAATAAAGCAATGAAAGCACTATTCTGAGCAACAAAAGTAAAATTGATTAAAATTACCAATAACAATATCCTACCACTAGTATTATGGTAGAAATTATAGTGCCAGATAGCACCATAGAGTGTCAGATTGATCTGGCACTATAAGCGGGATGGCACTACATGGCACTATCCAACTGAACAAGTCAAACATCAGAGAAATACTGTTTAATACATGGCCAGTATAATCCTTCTCCCTGCAGGGATCTGAACCCCCTTATAGGTTTTTCTGTATCTTATATGTATGATTGCGCATTCAGTGACATAGAAGTTGTCTGGTACTAAGGACAAGTTGTGTTATACTTTGACAATGTTGTCCAAATAACAATTAGTTGCTTGCTGCATCCTACCAAACTCTGTGCTACTTGACTGATTACCAACACATTGGAGCTGCTTAGCTTCTTAATGCCAAATGCATAGGTGTCTCTGTGTGCACGCCAGTCCTCAGTATTTTCCCACTCTTCCTGGTGTTATGATTCAACACTTGAGTGTCTGAGCTAGATCAGTCTTTAGTCAAATCAATGTTTCATGCATAGTCTATCAGTCTATCAGTATTTTCTATTAAATTGGTAGAATCAGTCAGCATATGAAGTCAGAAGATCCTTATCAGTCAGATATATATATATATAACATAGGATCCAATTGGTTGATGGTAATGCAATCCAATACGTCATCAGCCACATTCTACATTAGGAAATACAATTAGTTAACAATTACTCAGTATTTGATCTGGCAAAATGTATATAAGAAGCTATTAGAACCTCAACAAAGATCAGTTCAAGTTTTAGTGAATACAATACTAGCAAAACTCCTTATTCCTCTACAACTCTTATACCAAGACTTTTAGCATTGGTAGCTGCAATAACCAGAGACCTCCCTCCTGAAGAAAGAAGCAGCCTCCCTCAAGATGTTGGATATTCAAGAATGGAAGAATGGTATGCTGAAAGCCCTGCAACTATTAGAGCAATGATATATCTGGACCAGCAAGTCAACTGGGGATCAACTGTGCTTTTTGTAAACAAAAAGGATGGAATGCTTAGGGTGTGAATTTACTGCAGAACCCTAAACTCAGTGATTATGAAGAATAAGTTCTCCATACCTTAGATTGATGAGCCTTTGGACTAACTCAATAGAACCACTACAATCAGTATGCTTGACCTTATGTCAGGATGCAACTAGAATTGAGTGAAACCAGAAGATATCCCTAACAGTGCATTCAGAACTGGAAATGGGCAAGTAGTTAGCCATGAATTTTGGCCTTACCAATGCCCCTGCAACATTCACAACCTTGATGCAAGCCATCTTCCAGGAATACATAGACAAGTCTGTGGTAATCTACCTAGATGACATATTAATATTCAGCAAGACACAATAGGAACACTTGGTGCACAATGAAAAGATCTTGAAGAAGCTAAGTGCTCAAGCTATAGGGCCAGTTAGCAAAGTGCAAGTTCTCTGAGAGACAAGTTGAGTGTTGAGGACACACAGTAACTAGCACAGGAGTGACCTCAGAACCCACAAAGGTGGAAGTTATTAAAAATCTCAAGCAGCCCCATGGCATTTCAGAGCTCAAATCATTTCTTGGAATGCCCTAAGAAAAATAACTTGGTCCTGTGGGTGGATCCAATGCAGATCAGGCATCAGGATCCCACTTAGAGACTGTGATAATACCAGCAGCTTGGAGTTAGTGACCCTCTTGACTATCTTATGATGGGATCATGATGATGTTTTGCTAACTTTAATGCCCAATAATGCTTTAAAACTTGACAAGATATGGTTGATACTGTGACAATAACTGCAAGGCATTGTTGCAGTCTAATTGCGCTCTACCACTATTTTAAGTAGATCCTACTGGCTAGGACATCCAAATTCCTTATATGGCAAGTGCTTATGCCAAAGCCTAAAGTTCAAAAGACATTAAAGATCTGTGAAACTTTTGAGTGCAATAATGAACAATATGCTAATATTCAAGAGGCTGCCAGAGCTTTTGCATGCCATATCCTTAAGGCTGGCATACCATGGGCCCTTCAGAAGTGCAAGGCCAAGCAGAATGCTCTTGACTTGTTCCATGAGCATAATCCTGGATTCAAACAGGCAAACATATTTTGGGCCAGCATTTGTATGCTAAGAAAGTATCTCAAGAATAGCAGAAGCAATCAAAGGCAGAAGAACAAGGGTGCTTTGGCTAAAAACCAGCAGCTTTCCCTAGAGCCCATTACAAGCATGGCTGAAAGCTCCAGAAAGCATCAAAGAGACAACAGGTAGCTGGAAGAGTGCTAATTAGGGACAATCAGGCAGACATGCATGCACCAGCACATTGTTATCAAGGAAAAGCACAGTACCACTCAAAAAACAATCAGTCAAAGTAAAAGCAAAGGACCTGGCAGTGACAAAAACCAGCAGCTTTTACAGGAGCCTGTTACAACTACAGTTGAGTGCTCAAAACTAGCAACAAAGAAATGTCAGTTTGCCAGGAGGGTGCAAGTGTTAAGATTTACCACTTGAATGTTTAAGTCAGATCAGTTTTTAGTTATATCAACTAGTTTAATGCTTAGCCTACCAGCATATCAGTGTTATCTATCAGGTCAGTAGTATTAGTCAGCATATGAATCAGCAGATCCTTATCAGACAGAAAGAGCTATATTAGGTAGGTTCTTATTGGGTGATGACAATGCAATCAAATGAGTAATCTGCCACAACCAACATTAGGAAATATAATCAGTCAGCTATTGATATTGCAAAATGTATATTAGAAGCTGCAGGAACCTCAATAAAAATCAGTTCAAGTTCAAGTGAATACAATACCAGCTAAACTCCCTATTCTTATACAACTCTTATTCCAAGACTTGTAACCCCAGCAAGAGAGAAGCAGGCCAAAACAGTTCCATCATAGATGAATTTATCAAGGAAAAAAAATAGTTTGTTACAAGAAGCACTCAGACAATGTAGCAGTGAAAGACCTGGCAGTGATAAAGGTGAAGGTAAAGGGAAAAATACCTACCCAAGCCTGAGAAAGGGACACATGCAAAAAAAACTGCTGTTGTTGCTAATTAATGCCACAAGCCTGGAACAGACTGAATTCCTTCATAGCCAAGAAGAATTACCAATAACAGAGCTGCTGTTTTCACAAGAGTTGGAAGTGCAGCCAGTGGAGCCACACTCAAGCAAGGTAGATGAGTTTGCAGAAAAGGCAATTTGTCTACCACAGCCTCTTCATCCTCTATTGTAGATAGAGTGGAGATCCCTGTGACAGACAAGGCTACAATGTCTAGAACTTGAAAGACTATCACAATACCTTCAGTAGAATTTTAGAACATTAATAGGAACACCAAGAGGTTGCAACACTTCTTCAAGAGCAGTGCTCAAGAAAACACACTTGTATATTGCAAGGATTTATTGCAAAGACTGGCTGATTGGGTGCTAGACCTTGCAGTGTAGGCTGAGGACCAGGGCATGTGGGAACCAGTGAATTAACGTTGCTTTCAGTGGAATCTTAGAACATTAATAGGCACACCAAGTGGTTGCCACACTTATTCAAGAGCAGTGCTCAACAAGATGCACTTGAATATTGCAAGGACTTATTGGAAAGACTGGTTGATGAGCAGCTAGACCTTGCAGTGCCAGCTGAAGACCAGGACATATGGGAGCTGGTGAATGAACAATGGCATGAAGCCATAGGGTTCCCACCAAAGTTGTGGAACCACAGCATTACAGCAGAAATACTTATTGAGTTGTGGATTTTAATGAAGTTACTTGTCAAGTGTGGGGTTGGGCTGAATGTTAGTATGGGGTATAGGGACTCATACAGGTCAACACATTTGGCAATTAAGGTACAACTGAAGTTTCAACGTAAATAAATCAAATTGTATGCATGAAAAATAAGAGAAACAGTTGAGTCAGGAGGTAAGGAGTGTGAAAAAGAGGCAATAGCCAATCACTGCACAAAAATATAGGAGGTGATAGAGTTGCTATGATCAGAAAGTGAGCAAATTGGCAGGGAACCAATCAAAAGCCACATATATATTGTTGTAATAATAATAAAATATGATTGTGAAATCTGGGATTCAATTATTTTTCAACAGTCACTGGACTTTAACTTTGTGACAGCCTTTTGATGGGATTATTCCAATAATATTCATAGGGATGAATTCCTATTGTTAGAAATTTATCAAGTCCTTTGCAAGAGTTGTGTCTCTATTGACTGATATCCTCAAGACAGACAACACCATGAAACCAGACATAGCCTACAAGACTTCATTTCAGTTGCTCAAGAATGAACTTGTTAAGCTGCTAAGCTTCAGTATATCAGACTTCAGCAAAGAGTTTACTCTCTGCACAGACACTTTGGATTATACAATTGGTGGAATACAGAGCCAAAAACATGAGGGAATGGAGTACCCAGTTGGTGTTGAATCCATGACACTGAGCTCTGCAGAACAAAACTACCCAGGGCATTAGAATGAGATGCTGACCATTATACAGTGCTTAAAGACTTGGATATGTCACATTGAAGGAGTCAAGTTCACTGTGAAGACTTGTCATGCCTATCTTAGGTAAAGTTTTACTCAGAAGGTACTATCTAGAAGACTGAAAAGATGGAGTGAATTCACACAGCAGAAAATTTGACCTGGTGATTGTTGCAATTTAAGAAGTGATTTGGATATAAGGAATTTATCCAGAAATGGTGATAATAGTTGAGCTGTTGTTTATTAATAAAGAAGCTCAGTATTTTTACATTTGTAGAAGTAATACAGCTGTAACACTACGTAAGGAGGGTTTCTCAATATTCAGGAGCATTCTGTAACAGTTTCAGGGTTAGTACATAATGCTTAGCAATAGTGCTAATTTGATCCTTACTATAAGGGAATGATCATAAGATCATAGATCAAGAGAAAGTTGCAAAGTTAGAGCTGTATATTATTACCACAGTGGCCAAGACACTCCTGATGAGGTAGATGAAGATATCACAAAGTTTATCTGGGATGAAGCTAGCAAATTTGTAGTGCACAATGAAACACTCTATCAAGCTGCTGATGGAAGCCCTATTGCATATTGCCCTTGTGTTGCTTGCCTGGATTTTATACACAGCCACATAATGGCTGGAGATATCCTGGAATTGAGGGTATTCATATTGTTGTAAAAGCTAGAGCATGGCAACCCAGAATGAAACAAGATATTGCATAGCTAGTGAATTCATGCCCAGTTGTCAAATCAACCAAGGCCAACCACAGAGAATTCCTGAACCTATTCCCTTGAAGGCAGTAAGACCACTTGTGAGAAAGGGAATTGAATTTATTGGAGACTGCCCACTACTATAAAATGCAATTGCTGGATTTTAGTAGCATGTAATAATGCAACCAAATGGCTAGTGGTTAGAGCTGTACCAGTTGCCAGTGAACAAGAAGTGCAAGCTTCATCAACCCTGAGATTCCTGATCAAGTTAACCTGCCTCATGGAAGCCATATCTGATAGGGAAGCAAGCTCAAGGCAAAAACACTGGAAGCCCACCTGGAAATGCAGCAGATCCAACATTTAGATACATTGGCATATCACCCTGTATCTAACAGAGTCACTAAGCGGCTTAATGGATTGTTTGGAAATATGCTGACCAAGTATGCAAATGGAGCTATAAGTACTTGTGATGAGTAACTTACCAAACACTGTTTTCCTGCAGAGTTAGGGTGCACAGCACTACCCAAAATTTGCTATTTTACATAGTGCATGGATGTGTACCAAGTATTCTAGGGGATCACACACAGCCAAAACCCACTGACAACCTGGAGGATGAACACAGTCAGCTTAGTAGATATAAACAGTTAGAACAAAAATGTCAGGAGGCACAGGCCAAAGAATCTCAAAGTGAAGAAAAAATGAAGCAGGGATTTGATAAGCATATATCACCCAAATCATTGACAGATGGGAACTTTGCATTGCTGAGAAGCAATACTGGAAAGAAATTTGAGCCACAATGAAGGGGACCTTTTAAGCTCATCAGAGAATGTCCATTTGCAACTTACAAACTAGTGGACAAACTGGGGAATATCCCAGAAGATTTAGTAGATAGAAACAGACTCAAGATTGCAAGACTTTCCAACAATACTGAACCACAAGATATTGGCATCACAGGTAAGGGATTCAGCAGAACCCTCTCAACTTTGGTAGGGGAGAATGTTGTGATCCACCGCTTGAATGATTAAGTTAGATCAGTTTTTGTCAGATCAATCAGGTATCTGTCTGGCCCATCAGTGTATCAGTGTTATATATCAATCCAATAGCACTAGTCAGCAAATGAATCAGCAGATCCTTATCAGACAGGAATAGATATATCAAGTAGGATCTTATTGGGTCATGATGATGCAATTAAATGAGACATCAGCCACAACCAATGTTAGGAAATACAATTAGTCAGCAAATGATCCGATAAAATGTATATAAGGAGCTGCTGGAACCTTAATATAAGTCAGTTCAAAATTTAGTGAATACAACACTGGCAAACTCCCTATTCCTCTACAACTCTTATACCAAGACTTGTAACACATGCATAATTTATGGAAAATTCAGTAATCACGTTATTTCTTATGTGTATTTTAACACAACCAGGTCAAGGTCAGTATACTACTGTGTAAGTTTTCCAATCTGTCCCTCTGATCCCTTTGCCAGGTTGCAACTAATACTTAGTACAACTCAGACAAAACTTATCCCCTAGCTTACAAGTGCATTCCTCACCAGATATGTCAAGGCCAAATCTGTACAAGTTCTCTCCCAATGATTTTATTATGGCTCAAGCATATACAGCAAGCCTCTATACTAATATTTGAGTACTGCTTATTAATAGGCCAGAGATGAAAGCTTTAGAAAACTGACAGCAATGGAAGATTCCAAGTACAAAGTTGTAGCATGAGTTTTGCATCAATATGCCAGAAGAAATATGTGCATATCAAAAATGCTTGCACTTGATTGATATTACGCATGATACTTTCTAGCTTTGCTATACTTGTTGGACAGCATCAGCTGTTTTTGATGTGTTATTACCTTAGTATGTTTTGAGTGTGAACCATATTTCTACACCTAGTGGCAGCACCTGGCTTGTTGAAGTATCTCTGATATTTCTTTCCACCAGTGCTGTTTTGTTACATATTAGGATCTTGCAGGTCTTGTGCAGGGTGCCATTTAGAGGTGAGATAGGTCACAATCCATCAGTGAGCCTTTTTCTTTGGACAACTACTTGGCAGCCCCTGGTATACTCATATACATGTAGCACTATATGCCCTTTAGCTTGAATTACTTTTATATATGTACTCCCAGAAAAAAGTAAGCTTTTCACATTGTGTGCAAAAACTATTGCTGACAGCAGCAGAAGAGTGGTTTGCTAACTGCTTGCCTGTACATTTAGTGCCACAAGTGGTTATACATCTAAAAAGGCCATGCTGACAATTGCTATGAAACATCATTGTGATAATTCATTCAAAAGGCCATCACAAAAAAGGAATCCAATGACTAAGAGCTATTGACCCCATCAGGCACTGTCCCAAGACCATTGACAAAAATTGTATTCAATATTTCATAAGAGACTTGGTCAAATCCGCTTATTGCAGAAAAGCATTATTGGCATTTGATTAGTTCTCTGCCAATCATCTAGCTTTCTAGTTCCCAGCACTGATTCATCTCCAGTGCTTCTGTACATTAATTGGCTATTGCCTCTTTTCATATGTTGCAATATTGGACTATTTGATATTGTTCAGCAGCTAAAAATTTACCAAATAATTCTGGACTAGTCTTAGTTACTATGGGACTAACTTCAGCCCTAACTTTGCCACATTCATTCTCATTGCTGTATGGTCAAGAACAAATTAGCACTAATACCAAACATTATGTACCACCCTAAAAATGCTAGAGAATGCTCCTGGGTGTTAAGAAACCATCGTTACTTGGTGCTACAGTTGTATTACTCCTACAAAGGTATAAATACTGATCTTCTTTTTGAAAATGACACAGTTCAGCTATCAACATTATCTATAAATGAGTTCCTTATATTCATACACTTCTTAGATTGCGACATTATACTTCTTACTCCCCAGCTCAACAAATACTCTTACCTTTCATGCATGCCAGTGGGTTTATGTCCATTAGAACATCAGTTGTAATTTAACTATACATTTGTACTGACCTATTCAAATCCCTATACCAAGCACATACATTAATCCTAACCCACATGATGCAATCAGAAGAGTCATCAGCCACAACCTACATTAGGAAATACATTTAGTCAGCAATTGATCTGGCAAAATTTATATAAGGAGCTGCTGGAACCTCAGTAAGAATCAGTTCAGGTTTTGGTGAATACAATACTAGCTAAGCTCCCTATTCCTCTACAATACTTATACCAAGGCTTGTAACACATATATATAGCATGGCTATGCTTTAGGTCCTTGCAAGCAACATAAGGGCAATAGGTAATTGGCAATGTGGCTGCAATTAACAATTCAGTAGAGTATCTCATCCTGTACCACATATCTGCTGGATTCATCATGGATTATCTTCTTGATATCTTCATCCACCTCATTAGGAGTGACTTGGTACTCCCAGTACTCTGGCCACAAGCTGGCCCAATTTTGTTCAGGCTCCAAGTTGAGTTGTGCAGCATGACTAACTCTTGATAAGGCATGAGTAGCCATATTTTCTATCCCACAGTAGTAAACTAACTGCAAGTCAAATTGCAGAATGTAATCATTGAGTCTTGTCATTTGTCTGCAGAGTACATTTAAAGTATAAATGTACCTAAGTGAGGCATAATCAATCTTCACAGTGCATTTGACTCCTTCAATGTAGTAACTTCATGTACTATGGCCAGCATCCACTTCTCATGCACTGGGTATCCTTGCTCTGCTGCATTTAGTCATGTGGATTCAAGAGCTACTGGGTATCCCATTCCTTCCCAGTCATGGCTTAGTAATCCATCAGTTGCATAATACAAACCATTTGTGCAGAGTGTAAACTCTATTCTGAAGTCAGGAATTCTAAGGCTTGGCATCTTGACAGCTTGGCAGGTTCATTTTTGCATGTCCAAATGGCAGTCTTACAGACTTTGTTACAATTCAAAGCATTGTCTTTCCTAAAGATATCAGTCAAAGGGGCTGCAATATTTGCAAGGTACTTGACAGAACTCAAATTATTGAACACCATGTCAGGAATCAATATGGGCTTTTATATGCCACAATGCTTCTTCAGATTCTTGATAAGCTCTACTTTCTTGGATTCTGGATAAGCATAAACACTACTTGGCCTTTACTTTGCATATGGTAGATAAATGTGTATCTTTAAAAACTTAAGCAGGGAAGCATTACTTTTCCCAAGGGGAGCAATCAATGGAGTACCTATCTATACCATACATAAAAAAATTTGTTCCCACAGGGGGATCTGATCAAGAGCAGCTGTCAAGATCTGGCTAGGAGACCTCACTAATACCAGCAGCTTGGAATTAATGACCATCTATACAATCTTATTATAGGATCACAACAGTGTTTAGCATATTTTAGCACCATATAGGCTTAAAAAATGTGATGGTGTCTGTACAGTGATTTGCCAAGGGTAGCATGGGATTATTATGGTCCTTGTGTGCTCTGCAACTACTTGAGTGAATCTAACCTCACAGTAAATCCAATTGCCTTATATGTCAAAAAACTTGACTGTGTTTTGGCAGCCTCATTGTGGGCCTCTGATGGTTTTATAATGGCAGTACAACAGTCTACAGCTAGTTCTGTATAATGCTACTGTACCAATTTACCCAGTGGTATTTTCTTTTTCTACCTTCCCTTGGGCAATTCATATATTCCACTGTACAATCACCCATCTTTATTTGCTTACCCATTACTACCATTGGTATTCCACATACAGTTGAATCAAAAAATACTATGGCCTCCGGCTTACTTACATCAGCAAACATTCACACCTGCCCAAATGACATACTTCTATTACCTCAACTATACAGCTTTTAAATAAGATACTGGCAAAGTTGCCATATACCTTGTATTGTTGGTAACATATACATCTTGCAGGCATATGCTTGATTGACACTGCTTCTGCCATGAATAACTTGTAATCATCCACAAAAGACTTTTTGGTATTTAGACTATATATTTCTTCTCCCCACAGAATTCTAGTCCCTTTTATAGGTGAGTTCTGGCTCTTCTTTGTGTGGATTCTGTATTAAATGGTGCAAGAATGGGCTAGAGACCAACAGAAACCTGCCATACTTTGGTAGAGTTTTCCTAAGAACAATTGGCTGCTATTTGCACTCATCCTAACTTTGTATTACTTAACTGAATACCCACACATTGGGGCTGCTTAGCTTTTTAATGCCATGTGCATAGGTGTCTCCATGTGCACATCTGTCCTCAGTATTTTTCAACTCTACCTGGCTGTGCTCCATGTGCCAACTTATCACATCCATCACAGACTTGAAGGAAACATTCATATTCAAACTGGGATATGGTGGTACTTGTGAACCAACTGGTCTTCCCATCTCCCCATATATCCACTACATAAAAAACTCCCATAAGATAAAGCAAGGTCAAATACTCTCAATAAATCAGGCAAGATGGAATTGCAAATGGTCACAGTAGTGGCAGAGATCCATGTTATTGGCTTTATGTTTGTAGTATAGCAACTCCAACCCTGCCACTAACTCTTTGCACAAAAGCTGTAGATACATCAAGTTGGCATTGGTTATCTGCTTCCAGATAAGGATTGCTACAATGCTCATATATGACTCCCAATGCTTCCAATATATTCTTGATAGTAATAGCTACAGGAGGCCACTTGAATATATATGTATCCAGTTTATCTAATCCTTGTACTTGTGTTGTTGTATATGCATATGAATGTTAATTGGAGCCTGTGAGAAGCATTCAGAGTAGCAGACACTCTGTAATTTCATGCCAATTCTTTCAAATTTTCTGGTACCTCAAAGGGCTCATATAGCTTGAAATGCCCCATGTACAACTTGGTTATCAGTATAGGTATATTGTTGAAAAGCAATGCATTGCTCCCATTGGAAAGTTTTTGCTCCAACAAATACCCTTGATCTTAGGAACCTGAGAATTCTAATTAATTTCATATTCCAGCCAATAGCTTATAGCTTGCCAACTTTAGTACAAATGTATGCCAACTTCTGTACATTCTTTTGCAGATGGATGATGTTCTTAGCATTGGTGTTTGGGTAGTAATAATGTGTATGAGTTGTGGAGTAAGTCCCCTGGATCTCACACATTGGACAGTAATACTGACTATTGTGCCCTGAAAAGCTTGCTATCTTGCTGATGGCTGGGGTATTACAATGCAGATAGTCAAATGAGCATTGCCAAGAAGGCCATTGACTATTATCCTGCTGGAAAGCATACCCAAAATTATCTAGCAATGGATACAGGTAGCTATCTAGGTTGGATGGTGATTTAGGCCCAAATAACAGTGAGACTACTATTTGATTTCTACTCTGATACGGTAAGATAGGAGGCAGATTTAGGTTGATGAGATTCAGTGGCTAGCAGAATTTACTGGTAGAATACTTGTTTAATGAGAATCATCCAAGTGCCAAGCTAAAGGCATGGCCATATATACTCTCAAATTAACCCTTGCTTCTTAGCTGTTTGCAATGTTTGCCATCAAATATATGGGCTATTTTTGAGTTTGACTGATATCAAGCAAAGTACTTTATAGCTTCATAATAATTGTCAGACTGCATGAGCTTCTTCAGATGGGGTATCACCAGGATAAGTCCATAGTATGAACAATATCTTCCCACAATGGGGGTAGATTCCTGACAATTTGGACACCTTTCAATGGTAGCATTTTCTAATGTGAATGCAATGCAACTGTTAACATAAGCTAATATCAGGACAATCTCGGGGTAATTTGTGGCCAGTCACATGATGGTTGTCCATTTATAACATGTATGTGGTAAGTTGCATCCCAGGATGATTTTGGCAAGAAGTAGTAGCAAATCCTCAGAGCCTCAATTACTGATATTAGTGGAAACACACCACTTCTCTAGCCGCAAGATCACATTATTTTCTGGTAGATGGATTACTTGGCTCACTTGACTCCTTAAAGTATCCTTGGCATTTTTTTCAACAAGTGTTGTCACATTGCATAGTGGGATTTTGCAGGGTGAGCCAAAAAGGCATCACAAACTCACCTGACTCAGTTTGTGCAAAGTGACAAGTGCAACCAGGTGCCATTCAAGAAGTATCATGTGGCTGGAAAGATATTGTTGTTACAGTAGTGACTGGTGAATGGTCAAATAAAACTTGTTTGGCAAAACACTGGCCATGCTCCTTGTGATACTTTCCATGCTGTCTGCGTGCTTCATGGCTGCACACCTACGTAAATGTAAGATTCAATGATAACCCACCATAGTAAGTATTACATATAGAGTTGTGGCACCATATCTAAACATATATGTAACACCATTTCCCCTTTTGTTTGACTTACTTCCGTATATGTGCCACCAAAAAATAGAGCAAATTTGCCTGGTTCCCTACTAAAATCCCCTTCTGACAGCAGCAGAAGAATAGCTGGAAAATAGCTTGCTTTGACACTCAGTGCAACAAGCAGGGCTACAACCAAAAAAGGCCTTGCAGACGGTGTGCTCTCTGAAGGGAACAATGTGGACTCCTCAAGCTATCAATCAAGTAAGTAATTGGGAATCTGTGCAGAGCCACAAGCTGACCATTAGCTGAGGCAGAGGAGAATGTAGCAAGAGCAGTACTTTCAGTTGCAGACATGCAAGTGACTGTCATAATATCACCAACATCTGTATTAACAATTATGTTGCCAGTTCTTACCAAACCATTAACAAGGCAATCAGGTGCAGTGGCTGATAGGATGCATGCAATGGCCCAGAGGAATCATGAAATAGTCCAGAAATAGGATGAGCGGATAATTCATGCAGAGCAATCAATATCCTAGTAGAGAAAACAGTGTCTTTGCTGCAAAGAAGGAGCTCAAGTAGTTCAATGTCACAGCCAAGAATTGAGCCATTTCCCAATGTAACAGCAGAATAACACTGGGCAGTGTTTCAAGCACAACAAAAGTGCCCAAAGATAAAGCCCACAGAAGAACCTACCACAGCATTGGAGGAAGTGAATGTAGTATATATACCAAGGCTTAAAAATGAAAAGAAATTGAAGATCCATGAAGCTGTGAGTGAATGATGGAGAGCTTCACAATCACATGACATCCTTGACCTTGTATGAATTGACCAAATCAAGTAGGTGAAGAAATCCCAGTTCCTTGAAAATTATACTACATTCTGGCAGCTTCAGGAAAGCTCCAAGTCAGCATTGTACAATGAAACATTCTATGAAAGCTCCCCTTAGGAATCTATGTAGCTCAAATACCATATACAGTAATTGCATGTCACATGCCCTAGTCATATGCTCAGCTGGCTCTTGGCTTATCCCCATGTGATGTTCTGGTCTATTCTTTGGTACATTTTTATCTTAGCACTCTTGCAATGCCTCACCCCAGAACCCTACCAGTATTAACCAATATCTCTTGGCATCCATATTGCCAAAAAGTACGTAAAGTTCTATCCCCCCGTATGTATTCCTCAGTCTGATAAACACAGGTTTTAAATAAACGGTCTTGCCTTGGAAATCTAACTTGGCTTGTTGATCCACTTCTAAGCTCTTTCCTGGTCCTGCCTTACCTTGCACTACTCTCCAGCCTTGAGTCTATTCATAACAAAGAGTGGGCTAATATTCAAGAGGCTGTTAGAAGTATAGCATGCCAAGACCTTGAGGTCTGCAGACAATGGGTTCATCAGGAACTCAAGGCCAATCAGAATGCACTTGAGTTGCTCCATGACATTGTCCTGGATTCAAACAAGCAAACAGCTTTTGGGCCAGCATTGGTATGCTAAGAAAGTATCTCAAGATTAGCAGAAGCTTTCAAAGGCAGGAGAACAAGGGTGCAATTGCTAAACCAGCAGCTTTCTTGAGATCCTGTTACAAGCAGTGCCAAAAGCTCCAAACAAGCATTGAAGAGACAGCAGGAAGCTGCAAAAGTGCCAATAAGGGAAAAGCAGGCAGACACAGATGCATAAGCACAACACTTTCCAAGGAAAAAATGTGGTTCTATTCAAGAAGCACTCAGTTAGAGTAGTAGTGAAGGACTTGGCGGTGATAAAAATAAGTGGATACCTCAGGAGCCCTTCACAGCATTAGCTGAGAGCTCCAAGGAAGTGGAAAAGTAGCATCAGGTTGCCTGCAGTGTGCCAGCCAGGGATAAGTAGGCCAAAACAGATGCATTACAGCAGCATTTACTGATGAGAAAACATAGTTCAACAAAAGAAGCGCTCACAGAAAGTAGTGGTGAAACAACTGGCAGTAATAGAGGAAAAGGGAAAGGGAAAAAAGTCTACCCAAGCCAGAGACAAGGAATCATAAGAAAAAAGCTGTAGTTCTTGCCAATTAATGCTATAAGCCTGGAGCATACTGGACTCCATCATAGCCAAGAAAACAATCAACAAGAAGACAGCTGCTTTCTCAATAGTTGGAAGCACAGCCTGATGAGCTACACTCCAGTGTGGTAGATGAGTTTCCAGAGAAAGGCAATTTGTGTACCACAGTCTCCACGTCCACCATTGTTGACAGAGTTAAGATCCCACTGACAGGCAATGTAACAATGTCAGGAACTCAAAAGGCTACCACAATGCTTTCAGTGGAATCTTAGAACATTAAAAGACACACCAAGAGGTTGCCACACTTATTCAAGAGCAGTGCTCAACAAGATGCACTTGAATGTTGCAAGGACTTATTGGAAAGACTGGTTGATAAGCGGCTAGACCTTGCAGGGCCAGCTGAAGGCCAGGACATATGGGAGCTTGTGAATGAACAATGGCATGAAGCCATAGGGTTCCCACCAAAGTTGTGGAAACAGAGGATTTCAGCAGATATACCTATTGAGTGGTGGATTTTAATGGAGCTATTTGTTGAGTGTAGGGCTGGGCTTAATATCAATGTAGGGCACAGGGACTTGAATAGGTCAGTACAATTGGCAACTGAGCTACAACTGAAGTTTCAATGGATATAAATCCATTTGTATGCATGAAAAATAAGAGAAATAGTTGAGTCAGTTAGTAAAGAATGTGAAAAAGCGGCAATTGCCAATCAATGCACACAAATGTAGGAGGTGATGGAGTGTCCAGGATCAGAAAGTGATAAAACTGTCAGAGTACCAATCAAAAGCTACATTTGTGTAATTGTGATGAAATATTTTGACCCAGTTTTTTACAATATCTGGGGTGCAAATATGCTTCCACTTTCATTGCACCGTGTCCTGATGGAATCAATGCATCTTAGTCACAGGACTTAGAATCTGTGACAGCCTTTTGACAGAATCATCACAATAATTTTTCATATGGTCTTTCATAGGGAATATTGCAATTTGCGCTGGAACATCACATGAATATCTGTTGGATAGATTTACCTTCAGAGCAGAAGTTACCTCAAAGTCCACCTATTCTACCTCAGTATCAACAGCTGATGAAAGCTCTCCTATCATTAACCATATGTTGCAGCTATTTGTAGTGAGGCTCAACAACTACAAAGATAACTTGCAGTCCTTAATATCTGGGAAATTGCAAGCTTAATGATGTATTGGGAAAATATTGCTATTGCATTATTGCTCATCAAATAAGTGAAGAAACTATGCTACTTCAAACCTGAAATAACCAAGTGTATGAGTTACTTTCTACAGCCTGGCTTTGCAAGTGCCCCAACACCATTGATGGGTCTGATGCATACCATCTTCCAGAAATACTTGGACTGTCATATGGTGGTCTAACCATATGACAGAGCAATACCCTACAAAAAATAGATATCATCAACCAGTCAAAAGGCCATCACAAGATTTAAATCTGATGACTAAGAGGCATTGACGCCATGAGGTCATTGTTCAGAGACTGTTGAAAAAACTCATCTCAGATTTAACAAAAAATATGGTCAAAATATTCCATTGAAGCAGAAAGTGGCTTTGGTTTGCTCTCTGCCAGAGTTCTCACTTCTGACCCTTAACACTCAAGAACCTCCTATATTTGTGTGAAGTAATTGGCTGTTTCCCCTCTTGCACACTCCTCACCTCCTGACCTAACTGAGGCTCATACTTTTCATCTACAAAAAGTGGTTAATTTCCATTTGATCTTCAATTGTACCTTATGAAAGATTATTGTGATGATCCCATCAAAAGGCCATCACAGACTCTAAGCTTTGTGACTAAGAGGTATTGATCCATCAGGACACTGTGTAAAGACTGTTGAAAAATTATTGCACCCCAGTTATTGTAACAAACTTGGTTAAAATTTTTCATCACAATAATACAAATGTAGCTTTTGATTGGTACTCTGACAGTTTTATCACTTTCTGATCCTGGACACTCCATCACCTCCTACATTTGTGTGCATTGATTGGCAATTGCCGCTTTTTCACATTCTTTACTAACTGACTCAACTATTTCTCTTATTTTTCATGCATACAAATGGATTTATATCCATTGAAACTTCAGTTGTAGCTCAGTTGCCAATTGTATTGACCTATTCAAGTCCCTGTGCCCTACATTAATACTAAGCCCAGCCCTACACTCAACAAATAGCTCCATTAAAATCCACCACTCAATAAGTATATCTGCTGAAATCCTCTGTTTCCACAACTTTGGTGGGAACCCTATGGCTTCATGCCATTGTTCATTCACAAGCTCCCATATGTCCTGGCCTTCAGCTGGCCCTGCAAGGTCTAGCTGCTCATCAACCAGTCTTTCCAATAAGTCCTTGCAATATTCAAGTGCATCTTGTTGAGCACTGCTCTTGAATAAGTGTGGCAACCTCTCGGTGTGCCTTTTAATGTTCTAAGATTCCACTGAAAGCATTGTGGTAGCCTTTTGAGTTCCTGACACTGTTACATTGCCTGTCAGTGGGATCTTAACTCTGTCAACAATGGTGGACGTGGAGACTGTGGTACACAAATTGCCTTTCTCTGGAAACTCATCTACCACACTGGAGTGTAGCTCATCAGGCTGTGCTTCCAACTATTGAGAAAGCAGCTGTCTTCTTGTTGATTGTTTTCTTGGCTATGATGGAGTCCAGTATGCTCCAGGCTTATAGCATTAATTGGCAAGAACTACAGCTTTTTTCTTATGATTCCTTGTCTCTGGCTTGGGTAGACTTTTTTCCCTTTCCCTTTTCCTCTATTGCTGCCAGGTGTTCCACCACTACTTTCTGTGAGAGCCAACATCTGCGCCCATTGATTGACCTTTTCTTCTTTTTCACACTCCTTACTACCTGACTCAACCATTTCTCTTATTTTTCATGCATACCAATGGATTTGTATCCATTGAAACTGCAGTTGTAGCTCAGTTGCCAATCTTGTTGACCTATACAAGTCCCTATACCCTACACTAATATCAAGCCCAGCCCTACACTCAACAAATAGCTCCATTAAAATCCACCACTCAATAAGTATTTCTGCTGTAACGCTCTGTTTCCACAACTTTGGAGGGAACTCTACAGCTTCATGCCATTGTTCATTCACTGGTTCCCATGTGTCCTGGTCTTCAGCTGGTACTGCAAGGTCTAGCCCCTCATCTGCCAGTCTTTGCAATAAGTCCTGGCAATGTTTAAGTGCGTTTTCTTAAGCACTGCTGTTGAAGAAATGCTGCAACCTCCTGGTGCGCCTATTAATATTGCAAAATACCACTAAAGGCATAGTAATAACCTTTTGAGTTCTTGACATAGCTACTTTGTCTGTCACTGGGATTTCCACTCTGTCAACAATGGAGGATGTGGAGGCTATGGTAGACAAATTACATGTCTCTGGAAACTTGTCTACCTCACTGAAGTATAGCTTAACTGGCTGCGTTTCCAAATCTTGTGAGAACAGCTGTTTTCTTCTTGGTAATTCTTCTTGGCAATGATGGGATTCAGTCTGTTCTGGGCTTACAGCATTAATTGGCAAGTACTGCAGCTTTTTCTCATGGTTTCCTCTCTCTGGCTTGGGTACACTCTCCCCTTTACCTCTTCCTTTATCAATTATGGTTATGAATAGACACAAGGCAGGAGAGTAAGGCTAGGCAAGGCAGGACCAGGAAAGGACTTAGGTGTGGATCAACAAGGCAAGGCTGTTTATTCAAGACCTGTGTTTATCAGACTGAGGAACACATAAGGGGGGATAGGACTATATATACTTTTTGGCAATATGAATGCCAAGAGATATTGGCTATTACTGATGGGGTTCTGGGGTGAGGCACAGTAAGTATGCCAAGATAGAATATACTAAAGAACAGACTGGAATATCACATGGAGATATGTCAGGGGTCAACTGATCATGTGACTAGGTCATGTGACATGTAGCCACCATATATGGCATGGGACTACATAGACTCTAACGGGAAGCTTCCATAGAATGTTCCATTGTGTAACATTTACTTGGAGCTTTCAAGAAGTTGCTAGAATGTAGTAGAGCTTTCTAAAAGGAACTGGGATTTCTTCACTGACTTGAATTGGCTAGTTAATTAGAGACCAGGGATGTAATCTGATCATGACAATTATAGGACTTTCACTGTTACTTTGTCTGAGTTCTTCTTGTATTGAACTACTTTTTCTCCTTGATAAATGCTGCTCTGATGCATCTGTTTTAGCCTGCTTGTCCCTTGCTGGCACTCTGTGGGCAACCTGACACTTTTTTCCTGATTGTTTTAAGCTCTCGGCCCATGCTGTGACAGGCTCCTGAGGTAGCCACTTGTTTTTATCACTGCCAGGTTCTTCACTGCTACTTTTACTAAGTGCTTCTTGAGTGGACCTACACTTTTTCCTTGGTAAATGTTGTGCTGGTACATCTGTATCTGCCTGCTTTTCCCTTATTAGAACTCTTCCAGCTACCTGGTGTCTCTTTGACACTTGTTTGGAGCTTTTGGCTCTGCTTCAAACAGGTTTTCAAGGTGGTTGCTGGTTTTCAGCCATTACAACCTGGTTCTTCTGCCTTTAATAGTTTCTACAACTCTTGAGATACTTACTTAGCATACCAATGCTGGCCCAAATACCATTTGCTTGTTTGAATCCAAGATAATACTTATTGAGCAAGCCAAGCTCATTCTGCATGGCCTTGAGTTCCTGATGGTCCCATGGTACATCAGTCATGACGTGTTGGAATGCTAGAATTCTAACAGCCTCCTAAGTGTTAGCCCACTTTTCATCATTGCACTCAGTGGCTTCATGGATATTTAATGTCTTTTGATTTTTAGGCTTTGGTTCAAACACAACATTTTTCCCTCCCATGCTGAGATAGGTTTTTCTATGGGGCTTATCTTACAGCACTGTTGTTGTGCTTCAAAGACAATAGAGTGCTCTTCCGCTGTCACATCAGGAAATAGCTCAATTCTTGGCTGTGCTACTGAGCTACTTGAGTTCCTTCTTTGCAACATAGATACTGCCTTCTCTACCTGGGATGTTAATTGCTCTACACCTTTTATCTGCTCATCCTATTTCTGGACTATTTCATAATTTCTCTGTGCTATTGCATCCATCCTATCAGTCACTGCACCTAATTGCCTCATTAATGCTTTGGTAGGAGCTGACAACTTACTTGCTAAAACAGGTGGCGTGAAATTATGACAGCCACTTGCTGGTCTTCAACTGATGGTACTGCTTTTGCTACATTCTCATCTGCCTCAGCAGTATGATCAGCTTACAGTTCCGCAGAGATTCCCAATTGCCTACTTGACTGAGAGCGTGCGGAGCCCCCATTATTTCCTTCAGTAGGCACACTATCCACAGGGCCTTTATTGATTATAGCCCTGCTTGTAACATTGAATGTCAAAGCAAGCTGTCATCCAACTGTTCTTCTGCTGCTGTCAGCAGTGAGGTTTGGTTAGCAACCAGATGACTTTGCTTTATTTTTTGGCGGCATATATATGGAAGTAAGTCAAACCAAAGGAGAAATGGTGTTACATATACATGTGTATGTGGTGCTACAACTTTGTTTATAATACTTACTATAGCTGGCCATCATTGAATCTTATATTCATGTTGGTGTAATGTTGCAAATATAAGACTGTCTTAAATTGACATGAATATTGACAAAAAAGTGATATAATAGTGTTATGTTGTTGAGTGTCAAGCCATTTGCCTAATGGACAAGACTACTTTGATTCAACGCCATAAGAGAAGAGAAAAAAGTCCATGTGGCTATTGCAGCAAGCCTCTCAGCCATGAAGCACACAGACAGCATAGGAAGTATTACAATGACCACAGCCAGTGTTTTGCTACACAAGTCATGCTTGACCATTCACAAGTCACTACTATACCAGCAATATCTTGCCAGCTATTTGATACTTCTGTAACAGCATCTGGCTGTACTTGTCACCTTGCGCAAACTGTTTCCCCAGTGTTTATGATGTCCTTAGGCTCACCCCAGCCTTCTGAATATAGTATGCGGAGTGATAGCTCTGAAGAAGCAGGCTCACTGATGGACTGTGGGCCTATCTTTTCTAACAACAGTACCCTGCATGAGCCTGGCAAAATCCCATTATGCAATGAGAAAACACCTGTAAAAAAATGCCAAGGATATGTTATGCAGTCAAGTGAGCCCAGTGATCCATCTACTTGTGAATGATGTGGTGTCGTGGCTAGAGAAGTGGCGTGTTTCCACTAAAATCAGGTATGGGAGCTTTGAGGATTTACCACTAATTCCTGCCAAAATCATCCCAGGATGCAACTTACCATGTACAAGGTATAAATGGAAAACCATCATGTGGCTGGCAACTTATGACCCAGAGGCCATTGTGGTGGTGCCTAAGTCCCAGGTAGAAATATGTCCAACCCTTCTCAAGTGTTATGTGTGTGGTGTGTCAACTGGGTGCAATACGCTCTGGCAAAGCTTGCCAGGAATACTTGGGTTCTGTCTCTAATCTAATGTGATGGATAATAAAGCCACAAGCTTGTCAAGGGAAAACTTTTGATCTACAATCCCCAACTTAGTTGGCATCTTTACTATAGTATGTGCTGGGCTCAGCACCCTTTGAGATGACAATATACTAAAGCTTCCAAGGTCAAAATAACTGTAAACTCTGCCAGCAGGGACATGATAAGAATGCACCTGTGGTCTATAGTTACAAAGACAGAAGAGTATCACTGCATGTACGAGAACAAGCTTGGGATAGAATCAAATATAATAAAAGATACCTACTCTGAGTATTCCTCACAAGTAGTGCCTCCAAGCTCAGTTGGCTGTCAGCGTGGTTTCCTGGGAGTGTCCTGTGGTCTGGGGTTGGAAGTTCAGGTAGCAGCAGGTAGCAGTGATCACACTAATCAACAAGCTGGTATATTGATAAAAGGGATGAAGATTTATTGCTGAGGGATTGCCTCCCTTATATACTTTTCTCACTGGCTAAGTGATTACTAATCATGGTGTTCTGGAAGGTTCCAGTGGTCTAATAGAAATCTTAATGCATCAGAATGAGCTAAGAATGTTCCAAGTAGGTGCTGGAAGGTTCTAAGAGGCAGAGCATGTGAGTACTCAATGTAGTACCCACTCTTTGCCCAAGAGTTCTCCCAAGAGTTCCCTCCAGAGTCCTACCCAAAGTCCTCCAGTACCCTCCCTATGATTCCCCCACGCATCCTCCCCTCCTATCCCTGCCCTTATCTAGTTAGAACACTTACCATAACAGGAAGGTGTTCACACCCCTATTTTATAACGCATTGTCTATTGTCTAAGCCCCCCCAAGTGATATATATATCTACCCAATTGAACCAGGAAGAACAACAAGATTTGGACAAAATAAACAGAAGTCTTTATTACCTTGCTACCTTCTATTGGAAGCTATTCTGAGCCAAGTGGTACTGACTTGACCTACAAGCTCTCCCACTCACCAAGTACAGTCAGTAATAACCCACATATTTGGTGCCGTCTCTGCGGAAATAAGCACAAGTGAGGTAATGACTACTACAATCAAACTAAAGACATACAAGGGAAAGAGAGAGAAAGCCCTTGAGTGGTTTGATAAGTTTGAGAGAGTTGCGGTTGATGCAGGATGGGACAACGATAAGAAAGTAAGAGAGTTTGCAAGACATATGGAAGGGTCAGCATGGCAATGGCATTATGGGTTGGAAGACGCATTCAAAGACGACTGGGATGCACTAGAAGAAGCCTACAAGACACGCTTTCTATATGCCGAAGGATACCACTACAAAGCCCTTCTACTGTCCTTGCGGAAGAAAAGCAGTGAAAGCTATGAAGCCTACACTGAACTGTTTCTCTAACAAGTTCGATGTCTCCCGAAGGACAAAATTGCCAAACGACAGCTCATGAGGTATTACATCATGGGCTTAGACGACAAAATAAGACGTAGGGCGTCCAAAGAACAACAGGGATGTAAAACGTTGCAAGAGATGGTCAAACGCGTACGAGGGGTCATCTTGCTATGGGGGCTACCCTATAGTGATACAAATGATTGAAGGACAGGGATCCCCCGTAAGAAAGGAAAAATTGCCTCCCCAAAAGACCGTGAGTTAGAGGAATTACGGCAAAAGGTCCAAGAACTCTCGATCAACAATGTCCAAGAAGTCCCCAAAGAAGGTGATAAACTCTGGGAAGCTGTCGTAGATCTAAAGGCCCAGGTTCAAGTCCTGACCCAACAGATGGAACGACTGCAACAACAGTATCCGTGTTATGTGTGTGGAGAAGTAGGTCACCGGGCCCATGAATGTGAAAAACGGTACGGAAGAGAAGCCGTACCGGACACAAAAGAGAAGAAGGCGTCAAAAGACAGAGTCCCTCACCAGGAGGCCAACAGGACTCAGTCAATCTAAGCCCTCCAGTCAGGACAATTGAAGTGCGGAAGAAGAAGCGTTGACATGATGCTTCTAGAGAGGAGGCGAAGGAACCTGTAGTAGAGGTTCCGTCAAAAGGAAAGAGCACGGAATTAGGTGAATAAGTACAGAATGAACCTTGGGAAGAAGTGTTAAAGCGAACAAAGAACGCTAGCATGTCTTCCATTGCCTATTCCCCATAATGAAG
>MCFE01000825.1:0-33046 GCA_002104905.1 Basidiobolus meristosporus CBS 931.73
GTACACCAAACCACTGCAAGATGGCCTATTCAAACCCCAGTTCTGCAGGTGGATCATTCCCACTTAATAGGCAATATAGGACCAGGTTGTAAGCATACCAGGCACTCACCCACTCACCATGGACTGGTTTGGGGAATCTGGGCCTTCAGATGGATCCTGCTGGTATGCCAACTTCCACTTGAAGTTTCTTGTGTCAATCATGAATATGCAATTCTGGAAGGATCAAAGTTTTTGGGCAATTGCTCACACAGTGAATGTAATGCAAAGTTAATATTCTGCGGGTGCTCAAATCAAACATTCACACAGCACCTGCAACAGTATCACATGATCTGTTGGGTTTTATAAAAAGTGATGTGTGATCAAAGTTCCCATGGTATTCTCAACAACACTGAGCCAATGTATTTTCTATGATACTTTATTGATATCAAATCCCTAAATTTTGCTCCAAATGCAATGTAAACTAGAGCATATACTGGTCACTGAGTGCTCTACCTAGTGCAATGTTACTGCCTAGATCAAGCGCCCAGATCTTAAGCTTTGTGCTGCAAGCTCTGAAGCCTGGAACTTCATTTTTGATCCCAACAGTAGCAAGAGGAAGAATGTAGAAACAAGTGCAATACTTCTCTTGAGATTCTGAGCTGAGAGGATACCTCCTGTAGATATGGATGCAACAACTCTTATAAGGGTCACAACACTTACCTATTTACCCTGGGCTTATTGAACCAATAGCACCAGCACCAGAACTATCAACATTGTGCTCTTCAACATGAGTTTCTTTACTTGGTCAGACTTTTGATATTCTGAAATCTTCCACTAATAGGACTTTTGAAAACACTAGCCTTGGTTAGCTAAACTAAACCCTGTTATATTACATAGAGCTTGTCAAAATTCTTCCTGCCAAATTCTCTTCTTTGGTAATGGATGGTGCTCCATTCCCAACATACCAGTTAGCCAATCAAACTTACCAAAAGAATGGTTGGGTTGTTCAGTTCTTGCTAAATATACTTCTGAGGCCCTGCTATTATGGATTGCAGCTTGATGTGTTGAGTGCTTTGCAAGAGGTAATGCTGGTGCATGTAGCTATAACAAGGATCCCCATCTTTAGTTCTATGCAGTCTACCAACTGTAATCATTAGTTATATACTGTAATAATTCAAGCTCTATCAAAAGTAACTTGGTTATGCAGGTGTATCTGCTTGGAATCAATAGTCCTGTCAAATATTATCAAAAAATGCACATATGTACCATATGTCAGCCTTGTGGTAGAAATGTGGGAGGACTTTTAAGCTACCATGCCAGCTGACACTCCTAGGCTTGATTCTGAATAAGAAACTAGATGGTGCTTTTTTTGTTGTAAATTCTGAAAATACACCTGAACACTCATCTAACTGGCTCACTTAGATCAGTCTACAAATCTTAGAGAGTTCTGACTAAATACCATACTGGAATTTACATGAATATTTCCACCATAGTATCAGTTACTCAGCACATTAGAAGTGAATAAGATGTCTAAGCAGCCCCAAGCTCTGCACACATGTTTGTTTTACCCAGAACCATTTTGTCATGAATCTGTCAACAGCTGTCACAAGATATAAATCCCACAACAAAGAGGTATTGGTACCCTAAGGATACTGTGCAAAGACTACTAGAATAATTGCACCGCAGATTTCACAAAAAACTTGGTCAAAAATTTCATCACAATAATACATAAGTGGCCTTGACTGGTTCTCTGCTAATTCTCTCACTTTCTGATCCCAGACATTCAATCACCTCCTACACTTATGTACATTAACAGGCTATTGCTTCTTTTTCACACTCCTTACTTCCTGACTTAGCCAATGCCCTTACTTTTCATGCATACTAATTGGTGCATTTCTGTTGAATCCTCAGTTGTAACTTGATGGCCTATTATACTGACCTAAAAAAGTCCCCACACCCAACACTAACATTAAACCCAGCCTCACACTCAACAAGTACCTCCATTTAAATGCACTATTCAATAAGTGCTTCTGCTGTAACACCCTTTTTGCATGACTTTGGCAGGAACCCCACAGCATTATGTCATTGCTAATTAACTACCTCTCATGCATCCTGGTCTTCAGCTAGCACTGCAAGTTCTAGAGTATCATCTGTCGGTCATTGCAATAAATCCTTGCAATATAAAAGTGCATTTTCTTGAGCACTGTTATTGGAGAAGTGTTTAACCTCTTGGTATGCCTATTGACATTCTAAAATTTTGCTGTAGAAAATGTGATAGTCAGCTGATTCCTTGACATTGATACTTTGTCTGTCTGTAGAACTGAACTCTGTCTACAATAGAAAATGCTGAGGCTGTGGTAGACAAATTGCCTTTCTTTGAAAACTCATATACCTCACTGGAGTGCAGCCCAACTGGCTGTGCATTCAACTCTTGAGAAAACAACTGCTGACTTGTTACTAATTTTTCTTGACTATTATGAAATTTGACCTGCTCTTTTCTGATGCCATTAGTTTATGAGAACTGCAGCTTTCTTCTCATGCTTCACTGTCTCTGGCTTGGGTAGAATTTTTTCCCTTTACCTTAACCTTTACCACTGCCTAGTCTTTTGTTGCTGCATTGACTGAGTGCTTCTTGTATTTTGTCACATTTCCTCCTTGCTAAACACTGCACTGGCATATCCATTGCTGCCTGCTTGTCCCTTTCTGGCACTCTTCCAGCTACCTGATGCCTCTCTGCCAATTATTTTGAGCTTTCATCTGTGTTTGCAACAGGCTCTTGAGGAAGCCACCAGCATTTAACCATGTCACCATTGTTCTTCTGCCTTTGATAGTTTCTGCTATTCCTGATATATTTTTGTAGTATACCAATACAGGCCTAAAGTCTGCTTGCATTTTAAATTCAGGATTATATACACAGAGTAGGTCTAATACATTCTACTTGGCCTTGAGCTCCTGATGGTCCTAAGGTAAGCTGGCCTTAAGGTAAAGGCATGCTAGACTTCTTATGGCCTCTTGGATATCAGCCTACTCTTCATCATTGCACCAAGCAGCTTCACAGATCTTGAATGTCTTTCAATATTTAGGCTTTGGTATAAGTATCACAGAGCCTCCCACACATTCTCTGAAAGGTTCTTTATTAGGCCTTATCTTTGAGCACTGCAGTTATGCTTCAAAGACTGAACAGTGTTCAACTGCCATTACAGTAGGAAATGGCTCAATTCTAGTTTGTGACATTGAGCTACTTGAGTACCTTCTTTGCAGCAAAGATACTGCAATCTCCTCCTGGGATATTGATGGCTCTTAATTTATTTTTCACTCATCTTGTCCCTAGACTATGTCCTGATTTCTCTGGGCTATTGCATCTATCCTATTAGCCACTGCACCTAACTGCTTCTTTAATGCTATTGCATATGCTAACAATATACTTGCTATTGCTGGTAGTGGTGATGGCATGATGGTCAATTGCTGGTCTTCCACTGAAAGTACTGTGCTTGCTGCATTCTCCTCTGTCTGAGCATTATGGCCTGCTTACAGCTCCACTCATAATCTCAATTGCCTGTCTGACCAAGAGCCTGAGCAGTCCACATTATTACCTTTAATGGACAAACTGTCAGCATCATCCTTTTGGGATGTAGCCTTGTGATTAGCACCAAATACCAAAGCAAGCTGTTATCCAACTGTTTTTCTGCTATTTTTTGTAGTAGGGTCTGGTTGGGAACCAGACACTTTGCTTTATTTTTTGATGGCAGATATGTGCAAGTGAGTCATACCAAAGGGAAAGTAGTGTTGCATATACATGTGTATGGGGTGCCGCAGATATTCATATAGTGCTTACTATGGTGGGTCATCATGGAATCTTATACTCAGGTAGCTGCCATGTCTCAAATTCAAGTCAATCTTAAACTCACATGAGTATTGACAAAATAGTGATATAATAGTGTTGCATTGTTGAGTGTCAAACTGTTTTCCCCATGGAGAAGACTATTAGGAATCAATGCTGTACAAGAAGAGAAAAAGGTACATGTAGCTATTGTAACAAGCCTCTTAGTCATAAGCATGCAGACAGCATAGGAGGTATTACAAGAATCATGGACAGTATTTTGCCACAAAAGTCATAATTAAGTACTCATCAGTCACTGACATACCAGCAATATTTTGCCAGCCACTTGATACTTCTATAATGGCACCAAGCTGCACCTGTCACCTTATATAAGCGTAGTCAGGTGAGTTTTTGATGCCTTTTGGTCCACCTTGGCCTTCTGCATATGACCTGCAGAGTCATAGCTCTGAGGAAGAAGACCTACCCATGAATTGCAAGCTTATGACCCCTTGCAACTGCACCCTTTACAACAACAGCAAAACCCTAGTTTGCAATGAAACAACACCCATGAAAAAATGCCCAGGATACTTTGTAAAGTCAAGTGAGCCCAATAATTCTTCTGCTGGTCAAATAAGTTATGTTGTAGCTAGAGAAGTGATATGTTTCCTGCAACATCAATGATGTGGGCTTTAACAATTTACTGCTACATCTTGCCAAAATCATTCTAGCATGCAGCTTACCATACACTTGGTACAGTTCACCCTAAGAGGAAAACATTGTTCACACTTTGGAAAGATTGCAGTAATACCCCTTCTAAAGAAGCTAATACAGTCTGGCAAATACAGTGAAGCTATAAAGTACTGCACTTGGTAGCAACCAAGTACTTAAAATTTTGATATATTTGATGGCAAACATTAAAAAGAATTAAGAAGCAAGTGCTACTTTGAAGGTATGTATGACCATGTATTTGCCTTGCCACTTGATGGATTATCATTGAATCAGTACTCTACCAGCAAATCTTGTTTGCTACTGACTCCCATTAATCCAAGTCTCCTGCCAAGGCTATGGTATCAGAGCAGAAATTAGATTGCAGTCCCACTGACATTTGGGTCTAAATCACCATATAACCTGGATAGTTACCTGTATCCATTGCTAGATGAATTTGACTTGCTATCTAGTAGAATACAAGTAAATGGCCATCATGGCAAGGCACATATTAGTATCTATACTGGTGATTCCTCAACACTTGGCAGATAGCTGGCTTCTCTGGGCACAATTTACCACTGCCAAATGTGTGGGATCCAGGGCATTTACGCCATAACTCACACACATTTTTATTATCCAAGCATCAACACTAAGAACATCATCTTTTGACAGAGATAATGTGAAGAAGTCTGCATGCAATTGCAGCAAAGCTAGCAAGCTATAAACCATTGAACAGCATATGGATTTATCAAAAGCTGGGGATAGATAAGATAGAGGTAATCTATTTGAGCAAATACTTTCCTCTGGGAGCAAAGCATTTGCTCTTCAGCAATGTCCCTGTACTAATGGCCAGCTTTTAGATGAAATATTTGGAGCTGAATGAGCCCTTTGAGATACCAGAGAGGTAACTTTATTTGGTAGTAAATTAGCCAATACTGTTATGATCCTATCATAAGATTGTGTAGAGGGTCACTAACTCCAAGCTGCTGGTATCAAAATAAAGTTAAAAAACATTATGGTGCTTGGGCAGTATTTTGCCAAGGGTGGCATGGTATTGTTGCAGTGTGGTAGGGTAAACATACCTCCCACAGACAAGTTTATTCATATAGCCATTATGATATACTTATCCATATTTTATCTTATCAGTATTATCCCCATATGATGTTTACCCTGATTAGTTATTAGCATTAGTTGTCCCAGATGTTATTCAGCTTTGTGATCAGTATATGTATCTACATAAGGCAAGTATCTGTGTCAGTACCCGTGACACATGACCTAGGTCTTTGTTACCATCCCTACCATTTCAATACCATATATGGTATTTCTATGTTGCACAAGTTTCAGACTACTGATTCCTGATTGGTTGGATGTGCTGTGCCTTTTAGAACCTTCCAGGACATTCTTGGCATATTTTTAGCTCATAGTGATGTCATCAAGAATTCCACTGATGCCTAGAATCTTCTAGAACCTTGTCATTAGTAATCACTTGGCAATCAAGAAAAGTACTTAAGGGAAAGCAATCCCTCATCAATAAATCATCCCTTCTAACAGTAACACTTCTACCTTATTGATTAGCAGTTGATCATTGTACCTGCCTTCAACAGTACATCTCAGACCTGCCCTCAAGGAGCTTTTCAGGGTAGTGCTCAAGACACACAGAGGCCTTTGGAGACACTTGGAGCACCTAGGAAGCTAGAGAAGCAGGAGCTTTTACCATAGTGACATATTGACAAAGACACCAGCAGTTTAGACACAGAGGTTATTGCACCCATCAGACACCTCACACACCTTGTGTTGTATAGCTTCTCCCAGGAGTACCTCTACACCACCACATATTTGGCACCCAATGTGGGGGCTTTGACTGAACTGCCCCTAGACAACTTAAGAAAGAATAAATTATCAAGACTATGAATCTACCTTTACCAGGATTGCAAGGAACCCCTTTCTTTGATGGAGCTACAGTTAAAGCTTTCATCAAGAGGTGGGAGCTTTTCTGCAGAGCCCACAAACTACCTGAGACCATTATGGCTGAAGAGATCCCCCCTTACAGCACAGATAAGATCATGCTCTCATCATATGAAAGAAATGATCTGCTGACAAATTGGACCCTCTTGAAGAGCTACTTGATTGATGAATATGGAGAGAGACAAGTTGACTACACACTTAAAGACTTGGAGAACTTTGCTTATAGCAAGCATAAGCTGCCACCATTGAAAGAATACTCGAGTGGCCTTGAGAAAATTGGAGAGTCACTGAAAGCCCAAGGAGTTATTACTGATCTCCCTTTATCTGCCCACCTTCTCAGAGCACTACCAGAAGACCTGGTGAGAAGGATTGAAAACAATCCTACTGTGAAAGCTATGAGTTCACTGCCTGGATTTCAGTTAGCTAAGCAGATTCTACTTTCCCCTGAAGAAGCCTCACCAATCAGAAAGCTTCTTTCAAGCTCAGCACAAAACCTGTTGTAAGAGTCTTGAAGATATTGGAAGTGATTGGGAGAACAAGTAGATTATGTGGTTTTCACTTAATGTTTTACTGAATGTAAAAGTAGTATTTATACTTTAGACTTGTTCCATTGTGCCATTGATCATAGTGCCAGAGAGAGCTGTATATCTTGTAATTTGATATTTTAGGGTCATATGCATGTCAATTTTGATCTCAAATTGGCACTGTATGGCACCATCTGGCATGCTATGGCACTATTGGGCACTATGATCAGCTGGAATGATGGAACAAGTCTTTTTACCTGGTCTTGGCATTACAAGCACGTAGAATAGGTTAAGGAAGGTCCCAAGAACATGTGTGCAAAGTTTGGGGCTATTTGGAGAACTTAGAATATTTTTACCAAAATACCGGGTACCCAAAACATGAAAATTCTCACAGTAAATCCCAACAAGGAATTTGGTCAGTATTCTCTAGGACTTGAAGGTAATGATCTAAGTGACTATGTTAGGTGAATATTTAGGTGGAAATACAAATTTTTACAACACTACCACTCAACTAAATGCTCATACTGACTAGTCCTAATTTTGACCTATGATATTCAAACTTGTCTCTAGCTAATGGTTTGGTAAATATGTCTGCAATCATTTCATCTGTAGGACAGTAAACTAAGCTAATTAAATTATTCTCTATAGCTTCACATATGAAATGATATCTAATATCTATGTGCTTGGTTCTAGGTTGAAAAGTTGGATTTCTACCTAATTGTATACATCCTAGATTATCTTAAAATAAAGTAATAGGCATTTTTTGACATAGCCTAAATCTGTAAAACATTTTCTTAGCCACATTGCTACATTGGTAGCTCCACAGGCTGCCATATACTCTGCCTCTGTGGAAGAAAGTGCTACAGTTGGTTGCTTTCTTGAATTCCATGAAATTGCTCCTTTGGAGTAAAGAAAGGTGTATCCTGTGGAGGATCTACTGTCTTCTAAATTTTGTCCCCAATCTGCATCAGAGTATCCCACAAGATCCTGTTCTGAATCCTTATAAGTGTATCTTAAGCAGATATCCGCAGTTCCTTTTAGGCATCTAAAAATCTGCTTAACTGCTGCAATAGGACCAGATCCATAGTTCAGATTATGTTGGCTGACAGCTCCCACTGAATATGAGATATCTGTACATGCTCCACGCATGATATAAATCAGACTGCCAGCCATAGATTAATAAGGAAAGTCAGGGCTTTCAGATGGCACCAAGCTCTCTTGATTTGGTTGAGTTTTGACCAAGTTAAGGCTTGTCTCCATTGGGGTAGCTGCTGGTTTACAGTCTTCCATTTTGTACTTCTTTTGTATATCTTGAATATACTTTGATTGGCTAAGGGTGATAGTTTGGGTACTTCTGTCTATGGAGAACTTAATCCTTAAGTAGTAATTAAGTTCTCCTAGATTGGACATCTTGAACTCCTTAGATAGGCTGGATTTAGTCACTTCCAATGTTTCAAGGTTATTGGTGGCTATAATAAGATTATCCACATATAGAGCTAATAGAACTGGATTTGCTCTATCTGGCTTAGAGTATATACTATAGTCAGCATTACTCCTTTTGAAACTCAAAGACTCCAAATAAGAATCTATCTTGCAATTCCAGGCTCTTGGTGACTGTTTGAGACCATACAGTGACTTTTTAAGCTTGCAGACCAAATGGGGGTTATCTTAGTCAACAAACCCATCTGGCTGGTCCATATACACATCCTCATCAAGTTCTCCATTCAAAAATGCAGTTTTTCTAACCATTTGATGAATAAGAAACTTATATTTGGCTGCAATGGCCAATATTAATCTGATGGAATTAAACTTGGCTACTGGTGCAAAGGTCTCAGTATAGTCAAGTCCTTTTGTTTCAGAGTATCCTTTGGCCACAAGTCTTGCTTTGTATCTTTCAATTGCAACATCAGCCTTGTATTTTGTCTTGAAGACCCATCTGCATCCAATTGATTTTTGGTTGATTGGTAATTTGACTAAGTCCCAGGTCTGATTTTCCATCAGGGCCCAATCTTTCTCAGTCAGGGCAGATCTCCAAAACTTTGTCTGAGGGCTATTTAGGGCCACTTTTACAGTCTGGGGCTCATCAATATGGACTGAATAGGCATAGGCTAAGTTTGTACCCTCATTGATATAGTAATCTGGGCTATTTCTTGTCCAATTGGATCTCCAGGCATTTGATACTGGGATGATCACTTCTGGGATATTCCTGGGCACAGATTCTGGCTGAACCAAGGTTATATAGTCCTCCGGAGTCAAAAAATTCTCATTGTTTTGCTCTGATTCAATCCTGACAATGGGTGGACTTGAGATCAAATTTTTGTCATCATCTGATGTCATCTTTTGTGAAAATTTTGAATTTTCATGAAACAGCACATCCCTGAACTTGATCAGCTTCCTTGCTTTGGTATTGTAGAGTCTGTATGCCTTACTCTCATTGCAGTAGCCCAAAATATGCATTTTACACTTTTGCCTCAAATTTTGACTGATTACCGGCCAGTTTTTTGGCATATGCTCTACACCCAAATATTCTTAGATGTTCTGCACTTGGTCTGTATTCATACCATGCTTCAAATGGAGTAGAATCACGAAGTATTCTGTTCTAGCTCCTATTTTTAAGGTATACAGCAGTGGCAACTGATTCCTCCCAAAAATCATAGGATAATTTTTGATCATGGATCATAGATCTTGCCATATCAGTTATTGATCTGTTAGCACATTCTGCTACATCATTTTGCTGTGCGGTAATGGTACAGTAGTCTCCTGCTTTATCCAATGAATTTTGCAGAAGTGGATGAAGAGTTTTGAGGTATATTCTCCACCACTGTCAGAGCATATTTTCTTGATTTTTTCACCAGTTTCTCTCTCCACCATGGTTTTAAACTCCCTGAACTTAGACAGAGCTTCTTCCTTTCTCTCCATGAAGTAGACCCATGTGTATCTTTTATAATCATCAATAAAAGTGATTAAACACTTCATCCCACCTAAGGATAAATTTTGCATAGGTCCACACAGATCTGTGTGAATTAGATCTAATTTTTCTTAGTTTTGATCTACACAGAGCTCCTGAACAATTGTCTGGCTTGTTTCCCATATATGCAGGCTTCACAGTGCTCCAAATTAGCTGGGGGATCAATTTCACTCCAGAAATTAGCTGATCTTTTATCATTTTACGCAAATAATCAAAATTGATGTGTCCAAATATTCTGTGCCAAAGCATTGGTGTTTATTCATTGAAGTTATTTATATAAGCTTCCAAATATGATGGAATATAAGTCAGCTTGTATAGATTCTGATCTCTGATGCCTGAAGCAATATGGGCACCATTTGATCAGTGATCCTGCATCCCAAATTGTCAAAACTGAGGCTGAGTCCTTCTGCTGTGGCCTTGCTTACTGAGAGTAGGTGCTTGGCTATTTCAGGCACATAGAGTACTTCCTTAAAGGTCAGTGTATGGCTTCCTTCACTGCTTCTAAGATTTACTTGGATAGTTCCTTCTCCCACTGCATCAAGTGTTCTATTGTCACCCATGAAAACCTTCTTAATTGGAATTTCTTAATATTGGGTGAAAAGTTCTTTTTGGTGTGTAAGGTGTTGAGAAGCTCCAGAGTCAATATACCACATCTGACAATCCTTATTTGTGGTCAAACATAGTGAAGATATGAATATTCTATCTTCAGTTGTTGCAGCATTTCCATATTCAGGCTTCTTTTGCTGATAATCTCTCTTTTTGAGACACCAGTCTGATGTGTGTCTTTTCCTTTTGCAGTAGTTGCAAAAAAGGTTGCTGTTGCCTTTGTAGGGTCTTGGGTACCTACTTTGTTAGCTATTGTTGCTTATTAAAGCATTTTCTTCTTCCTTCTTTTTGGTGCTTAATTTTCTTAATTCTTCATCCAGGAGCCTTCCATATACATAGTTTAAGGTCAAATCTTCAGTTCTGGACTCCAGGGCTGATACAAGGCCCTGAAACTTGTCTGTCAGGCTATTCAGGATGGTAACTATCACATCCTCATCAGTAGTTGGTATGCCCACAGATTCCATCTCATCTACCAGCAGGGTAATTCTGTTAGTTGGATTTTCCATTTCTTCTCCTGGCAACATCTTTGTAGTAAAGGATTTTTGTCTCAGATACATTTTTTGTCTCAGATATATTTTCTTTGCAGCTGAACATGACTGGTAGGTGTCTTCTAATGCCTTCCAGGCATTCTTTGTTGTTTTGCTCTTGAGCATTAAATTAGCAATTTGTCTTTAACATTAAGGCAAATGCAGTTAAAGGCACTTTGTTCTTTCTTCTGGTACTTCATGGCTTCCTCTCCCATGTTTTAGGAGGGCATTCTTCTCCCATGACAATATCCCAAAGGCCTCTTTCTTGTAGCAGCATCTTCATCTTCACCTTCCACACTTGGTAGTTAGAGCCATCCAACTTTTCAGCAGGGGGAAAATTCCAGTAATAGCAGTAGTAGACATTGTAGAGAGTGACAGCTTGGGGCTTATAATTTGTTGTAAGAGTCTTGGAGATATTGGAAGTGATTGGGAGAACAAGTAGATTATGTGGTTTTCACTTAATGATTTATTGAATGTAAAAGTAGTATTTATATTTTACCTGGTCTTGGCACTACAAACACATAGAATAGGCTAAGAAAGGTCCCAAGAGCAGGTGTGCAAAGTTTGGGGCTGTTTGGACAACTTTGAGAATTTTCATGTGCTGAGTACCTGGTATTTTAGTGAAAATATTCTAAGTAAATCCTGACAAGGAATTTGGTTGGTATTCTCTAGGATTTGAAGGTAATGATCTAATGACTAAGTTAGGTGAATATTTGGGTGGAAATACAAATTTTTACAACAAAACCAAGTTAGCCAAGACTTATTTAATCCCAGTAATCAAAGCACTCAAATTCAGGTGCTGACACAGCAACTAGAAAAACTCTCTTTGCTACTTGCCAGCAAAGCATATGGGCAGAAGCCAGTAGAGAAAGAAGTCAAATATACATGCATGTGGTGTGACTCTGCCAACCATTCCAAGAGAAATTGCCAAGAGCTTCAGTCATTACTATCCACAGGTGATGTCCTATATAGTCCTAAGGGAGATATAGTCAGTAAGCATAGTGACAAATTATCCACAGCATTTGGACAAGGAGGAATGAGAGTCCAATACAAGCAAGTCACCTCTCATACAAGAAAGGTGCACCTCCATGGAGAAGAAGATCCTGACTACTTTGATCCAGCTGAAGTTCTGAACTTTGACTATGAGGATCCCAGAGAGGCCCAAGATCATATAGCTTCAATTTATGCTTCAAAGAGATACCATCATGAGAAAATGGCTAATCCAGGCCCAGCAACAAAAGTACCAAGATGTGAGCCAGAAGTTGTGATTGAGAAGAAAGCAGCACCCCCATTAATTTTACAAGAGTCTGCCAAGGCCATCAACTACCACATGCAGCCTAGAGTCAAGCAAAATGGAACCCCTGAGGCTCTGACAAGTCATATACTAGGAAGCAGCATATCAGTCAAGGTTGGAGAGCTACTCAGTGTATCACCATCTGTAGAAAAACTCTGGATGAGCACATCAGAATAAGAAAGCATTCAATTGAAGCAACCCAAGGCAACCAGGTCAGGACAGTTCAAGGAAGCAAAGATATCAGTAAGCTGCATTAAAGCCAGAAACACTACTTATCAGTGGCAACTGCAACAACTACAGGAACTGTGCATAATTGAGAAATCCTATGTCATATAGACAGTGGTCCTGAGATATGTGTGATGCCTTTGGAGGCTTGGAACCAACTACCATGCAAAGACCTATTCCCCATAGACACCAATATCAATTGGAGCATGAAGGATGCCAACTCAGGGCAATCAAAGCGTTTAGGAATTATTCACAGCTTCCCTCTCATCATTGAAGGAATACCCCATGAGATCCTAGTATTCATTTGTGCAAAGGCTAACTTTGAATTACTTCTTGGAAGACCATGGGAGGTGAATGTAAGAGCAACTGCAGTGAACTACCCAGATGGTTCAGCATGGTATACTACATACTTAGAGAGCTCAGGACTAACAGCAACCTTCTGTGATGTGGAATAAACAGTATCTGATCAATGACTTCATGTAGATTTCTATACCAAGAGAAGACAGGTGGCTTCATTGGGGATGACTGAGAGAGCACTTTGTTCTCCATACTTACAGTGGTTAGCTAAAAGGTTTCAGGGAACTTTTTACCACAAGTGGCCCACAGACAAGTTTATTCATATAGCCATTATGATATATTATCCATATTTTATCTTATCAGTATAATCCCCATATGATGTTTACTCTGATTAGTTATTAGCATTAGTTATCCCAGATGTTATTCAGTTTTGTGATCAGTGTATGTATCCACATAAGGCAAGTACCTGTGTCAGTACCCATGACACATGACCTAGGTCTGTGTTACCATCCCTACCATTTCAATACCATATATGGTATTTCTATGTTGCACAGGTTTCAGACTACTGATTCCTGATTGGTAGGATGTGCTGTGCCTTTTAGAACCTTCCAGGACATTCTTGGCATATTTTTAGCTCATAGTGATGTCATCAAGAATTCCACTGATATCTAGAATCTTCTAGAACCTTGTCATTAGTAGTCACTTGGCAATCAGGAAAGTATTTAAGGGAAAGCAATCCCTCATCAATAAATCATCCTTTCTATCAGTAACACTTCTACATTATTGATTAGCAGTTGAACACTGCACCTGCCTTCAACAGTACATCTCAGACCTGCCCTCAAGGAGCTTTTCAGGGTAGTGCTCAAGACACACAGAGGCCTTTGGAGACACTTGGAGCACCTAGGAAGCTAGAGAAGCAAGAGCTTTTACCATAGTGACATATTGACAAAGACAGCAGCAGTTTAGACACAGAAGTTATTGCACCCAACAGACACCTCATGCACCTTAAGTTATGTAGCTTCTCCCAGGAGTACCTCTATGCCACCACTGAGGTCATAGTGTACTCTAAACTATTTAAGTGGATCTCACTGGCCAGTACAATTGATTGCCTTAAATGGTAAAGAACTTGAAGGTATTTTGATGGCCTTATTACAAGCCTTCAATGCTGTTGTAACACCAGTATGGCAGTGTGGTGGTGTATAGGTCCAAGGGAGAGATACATCCAACACTTCTCAAGTATTTTCTGTGTGGGGTGTTCACTGGGTGCAATAACCTCTGGCAAAGCTTGCTAGGAGTACTTGGGTTCTGTCCCTAATCTAATGAGATAGGGAATAAAGCTACAAGCTTGTCAAGGGAAAACTATTGATCAACAATCCCCAAGTTGGTTGGCGTCTTAACAAAAGTATGCGCTAGGTTCAGCATCCTTTGAGATGACAATGTACTAAAGCTTCCAAAGTCAAAGCAACTCTAAGCTCCCCCAGCAGGGACTGGATAAGAATGCAGCTGTGGTCAATAGTTACAAAGACAGAAAAGTATCTTTGCCTGTACAAGAACAAACTTGGGAAAGAATCAAATATAATAAAAGATACTTACTCTGAGTATTCCTCACAAGTAGTGCCTCCAAGGTCAGTTGGCTGTTAGCGCTGTTTCCTGGGAGTGTCCTGTGGTCTGGGGTTGGAAGTTCAGGTAGCAGCAGGTAGCAGTGATCACACTAATCAACAAGTTGGTATATTGATAAAAGGGATGATGATTTATTGTTGAGGGATAGCCTCCCTTGTATACATTTGTACTGGCTAAGTGATTACTAATCATGGTGTTCCAGAAGGTTCCAGATATCAGTAGATATCTTAATGACATCAGAATGACATAAGAATGTTCCAAGTAGGTGCTGGAAGGTTCTAAGAGGCACAGCACATCCACCAATCAGGAATCAGTACTCTGAAACTGGTGTAACAAAGGGATACCAAATATGGCATGGAAATAGTAGAGATGGTGACACAGGTACTTGCCTAATACAGAAGCACTTATAGCTAGTAATCTTACATAAAGTGAGGGATAACTTATGCAATAAGGTAAGCAGGTGTGATAGTCAACCAGCTTATGGGATAGTACTGATCAGGTAAGACAAATGGGATAAAAACAAAATAAGTGTAGTAGAGATATACGGAGGTAGAAAACATGGGAATGAGCACATCTGTCAGTGGGTGTTACTATCACCCCACTACAGCAGCCTACAGCTAGTTCTGTATAATGCTACCATACCAATTAACCAAATTATATTTCCTTTACTTACCTCCCCTTGTGCAATTCATATATCCCACTGCAAAATTGCCCCTCTTTATTTGCATACCCACTACTACCTTGGGTATTCCACATGTAGTTCAAAACAAAAAAAAGTATGGCCTCCTGCTCACTAATCTCTACATATATGCACACCTGCCACTTGACATACTTCTGTCTCATCAACTTTATGGCTTTTTAGTGTGCTACTTGCAGAGTTCCCATATATTTTGTATTGCTGGTAATGTATACATCTTGCAAATATATGCTTGGTTACCACCACTTTTTCCATGAATACCTCCTGAGTATGCACAAAAAACTTCTCAGTATTTAGCCAATGTATCTCTTCTCCCTACCAGATTCTAGTCCCCATTATAGGTGCACTCTGGCTCTTGTTTGTGTGAATTACATATTGAATAATGCAGCTGGCTTGCAACAAAGAGAAGCCTGGCATACTTTGGTAAAGTTGTTCAAATAAAATTCACTTGCTTGTTGTGCCAGATCCAACTTTTTATTACTCAACAGAATACTCATTCATTGGGCTGCTTAGCTTCTTGATGCCAAAGGCATAGGTGCCTCCATGCCCACATCTGTCCTCAGTATTTTCCAACTCTTCCTGGCTGTCCTCCATATACAAACTCATCTCATCCATGACATACTCAGAGGTAATATTCTTGATGAGATAGGAAAATAGCAATATCTGCTACTTGACTTGTCTTCCTATCTCCCCACATATTTGCTCCATTGGAAAATCACAAAAGGTAAAGCAAGGCCCAATACTCTCTGTACACCTAGTAAGATGGATTAGAGCATGGTTAAGGTAGTAGTAGAGATCTATGCATTTAGCTTTATGCATGTAGTATAGCTGCTCAAATCCTATCACAAACCCCTTGCATAAAACCAGCAGAGGGGTCAAGTTAGCATTGGGATCTATTTCTGGATAAATACCCCTACAATGTCAGCACAAGAGTCCCAATCCCTATGAGAAATCTCCAACTTGGAGTTCATCTGATTTTCCTCTGGTATTATGCTGGTATTATACTGGTGTTCTGCTAGTATTCAATTGGTACTTTGCTGGCATTTGACAGGTGTTTTTGGTGCACAATATCAAATGAAATTTCTGATGGATGTAATGGGCAGCTAATTAACAAACTTGGCATGGATGCTAGTTGGGCTAGTCTCCTCCTGGTGAGTTTGTTTGCTTGCCAGCCCATCAGCTAACCACAAAGATATTGAGAGAGAAACTTGTAATTAAGCTAATATTATGAAGGTATTTTACTGGCCTTTTTTTAATTTTTTTTCTTAGGGAATGCTTCCAGTGTGCTCTTGGTATATATGTCTTCAGAGGGCAACTTGAGTAAATACATATCCAGCTCATCAGTCCTTACACTTATATTGTTGCATATGTGCATGAATATTGATTGGAGCCTGTGAGAAGTTGTTTAGATAGCAGATATTCTGAAATATTTTGCAAATTCCAATAAATTTCTCCAGTATCCTGAAGGGCTCATTCAGTGCAAAATGCCACATGTACAGCTTAGCTATCAGTATAGGTATATTGTTGAAATGCAAATACATCTCCAGTTAGCAATTAATTCTATACTCTGGTCAATGGCTTATTGCTTGCCAACTTTGCTGCAATTGCATGCACACTTCTGTATGTTCTCTCTGTAGGAAGATAATGTTCTTAGTATAAGTGCTTGGATAATGTGAGTGTGTATGAGTTATGGAGTAAATCCCCTGGATGTCACACATATGACAGCAGTACCATCTATTGTGCCCAGAAACGTTGGCTATCTTGCTAATAGCTGGGGTATCACCAATGCAATGATTATGTGTGCTTTGATATGATAGCCTTTTAGTAGTATACTGCTTGAATGCATGCATAATTCATCCAGCAGTGGATACAGGCAGCTATCCAGGTTAAACAGTGATTGAAGCCCAGATACCAGTGAGACTACCATCAGATTTCTGCTTGGATACCATTGGATAGATGGCAGATTCAGGCTAATAAGAATTAGCAGCCAGCAGGATTTGCTGGTAGAGTACCTGTTTGATGAGAATTCATAAAGTGCTAAGCCAAAGGTATGGTCACATATACCATCAAAGCAGTCCTAGCATCTTAGTGGTTTGCAATGTTTGGCATAAAATATATTGGAGATATTTGCACTTGATTGATACTAAGTGCAGTACATTATAGTTTCATCATATTTGCCAGACTGCATGAGCTTCTTCAGGTGGGGTATTACTGCAATATATCCAGAGTGTGAATAATGTTTTCACTTACGGTTGTGGTTTTCTGAAACATTGGACACCTTGCAATGGCAGCATTTTCTGATGTGAATGGTATGCCACTGTTGATACATACAGGTATCTAGATGGTCTCTGGGCCATTTGTAGCCAGCTGCATGACATTTTCCATTGGTACCATGTACATGTTAACTTGAATATTGTAATGATTTTGGCAAGAAGTAGTAGTAAGCCCTCTAAGCACAACTACTGATATCCATGGAAACACATCACTTCTCTAGCCACAATATTGCATTATTCACCAGTAGAAGGATTACTGGGCACATTTGGCACAACAGAGTATCCTTGGCATTTTTCCACAGGTGTTGTTTTGTCACATATTGGGATTTTGCCATGCTCATGAAGGGGACTATTGTTAGGGGAGATGTTGTGTTGTATGATGAGTAGTTTAGGACTTGTTCTGCAATGTAGAGGCTAATCAATAATAAACAACAACTTCCAGTATGCTAATACTGAAATAGTTTATTGGGAGTTTGATATACCAATAGAAGATATAGCTCCCACTAATCTCCTCGGTCTTGGGCTTAAAATATACTATAAGCAGTGATTCTCACTTCTACAGCAGTGTTCTTGTTGTAAGAGTCTTGGAGATATTGGAAGTGATTGGGAGAACAAGTAGATTATGTGGTTTTCATTTAATGATATATTGAATGTAAAAGTAGTATTTATACTTTTACCTAGTCTTGCATTACAAACACATAAATAGGCTAAAGAATATTCCAAGAACATGGGTGCAAAGTTGGGGGCTGTTTGGACAACTTTAAGAATTTTCCACGCAACAGTTACCACTATACCAACCTTATCTTGCTGACTGCTTGATACTTTGACAATGGTACTGTTGAAATATTGGACTATTTGGTATCATTCTGCAGCTAAAAATTTACTTAACTATCCTGGACTAGTCTTGGTTACTGTGAGACTAATTTACAGCTCTAACTTTGCCACTTTCTTCAGATCTATGATCTTATGATTTTTCCCCTATAGCCAGGATCAAAATAGCACTAATACTAACTATTATGTACTAACCCTGAAACTGTTACAGAATGCTCCTGAATATTGAGAAACCCTCCTAACTTAGTGTTACAGCTGTGTTACTTCTACAAAGATAGAAATACTGAGCTTCTTTATTAATTTACAACAGTTCAACAATTATCACTATTTGTTGATAAGTTCCTTATATCCAAATCACTTCTTAAATTGCAACATAATCCTAGCAATAGAGGCCTTGTATGCCTGATAATTGGAATCTTTTGATTGTACCTCTGCAAGTACTGCTTCAAATGAGCTGTAATTTGAAATATGTGTTTACTACTGAGTGTTCTGCATGACATAATATCTTTAGGTGGATTTCTTTCAGGGTCTACAGCAATTGTTTTTCAAAGTTGGAAATTCTAGATCTTTCACTTGTGCATTACAATAGCAAAAAGCCAAATAATGAAATGAGTGCAATCTTGGTTTTGAGATATGTAGTATTGGAATACTTTCCATTACCACAGAGATAGTAGCAAAATCCATTTGTGAGCCAACTTCTTCAGAGCTATTGCTCTACATGCCATATTCAGAAACTGTGGCAAGCCTAAAGGCACAGCAAACTCACCTGTCTCAGTCTGTGTAAGGTGACAAATACTGTAAGATACTGTGATAGAAGTATAATGTGGCTGGCAAGATATTGTTGGTGCAGTAGACACGGATGAATGGTCAAATAAGACTTGAGTTGCAAAACACCAGCTGTGATGCTTGTAATACTTCCTATGCTGTCTGCATGTTAAATGGCTGTGAGGCTTGTCACAATATACACCTATGCTTTTTTCACTTCTCCTACAGCATTGCATCCCAGTAGTCTTCTCTATGGGGCAAACAGCCTGACACTCAACAATGCAGCACTATTGTATCACTGTTTTGCCATTACTCATCTGAGCTTAAGACAGTCTTGTATCTGAGACATGACAGATACACAAGTACAATAATGAAGAGTGAGCTTATATTAGAGAGGCTTTAAAAGTATATCACACCATCACCTCAAGGCCAGAATACTATGAGACCATTAGGAACTCAAGGCCAAGCCCTACGAAGAATAACCATGATGATTCTATTAAAAGACTCCCACTAAATTGAAGTCCTGTGACTAAGAGGTATTAATACTATCAGAACACTCTACAACAACTGTGGCTAAATAATTGCACCTTGTATTTCTCAAAAAACTTAGTCAACACTTTTCATGACAACAATATATGAGTGGCTGTTGATTTATCTGCTGCCAGCTCTCTCACTTTCTGATTTCAGGCACTCAATCACCTCCTATGTTTGTGTACAATGATTGGCTAATGCCTCTTTTTCACATTCCTTACTTCCTGACTTAACCAGCTCTCTTACATCTCATTCATTCAAATTAATTTATTTCTGTTGAGATTTTGATTGTGTGAGTACTCAATGTAGTACCCACTCTTTGCCCAAGAGTTCTCCCAAGAGTTCCCTCCAGAGTCCTACCCGAAGTCCTCCAGTACCCTCCCTATGATTCCCCCACGCGTCCTCCCCTCCTATCCCTGCCCTTATCTAGTTAGAACACTTACCATAACAGGAAGGTGTTCACACCCCTATTTTATAACACATTGTCTATTGTCTAAGCCCCCCAAGTGATATATATATCTACCCAATTGAACCAGGAAGAACAACGAGATTTGGACGAAATAAACAGAAGTCTTTATTACCTTGCTACCTTCTATCGGAAGCTATTCTGAACCAAGTGGTACTGACTTGACCTACAAGCTCTCCCACTCACCAAGTACAGTCAGTAATAACCCACATATTTGGTGCCGTCTCTGCGGAAATAAGCACAAGTGAGGTAATGACTACTACAATCAAACTAAAGACATACAAGGGAAAGAGAGAGAAAGCCCTTGAGTGGTTCAATAAGTTTGAGAGAGTTGCGGTTGATGCAGGATGGGACGACAATAAGAAAGTAAGAGAGTTTGCAAGACATATGGAAGGGTCAGCATGGCAATGGCATTATGGGTTGGAAGACGCAGTCAAAGACAACTGGGATGCACTAGAAGAAGCCTACAAGACACGCTTTCTATATGCCAAAGGATACCACTACGAAGCCCTTCTACTGTCCTCACGGAAGAGAAGCAGTGAAAGCTATGAAGCCTACACTGAACTGTTTCTCCAACAAGTTTGATGTCTCCCGAAGGACAAAATTGGCAAACAACAGCTCATGAGGTATTACATCATGGGCTTAGACGACAAAATAAGACGTAGGGCGTCCAAAGAACAACAGGGATGTAAAACGTTGCAAGAGTTGGTCAAACAAGTACGAGGGGTCATCTTGCTATGGGGGCTACCCTATAGTGATACAAATGATCAAAGGACAGGGATCCCCCATAAGAAAGGAAAAATTGCCTCCCCAAACAACTGTGAGTTAGAGGAATTACGGCAAAAGGTCCAAGAACTCTCAATTAACAATGTCCAAGAAGTCCCCAAAGAAGGTGATAAACTCTGGGAAGCTGTTGTAGATCTAAAGGCCCAGGTTCAAGTCCTGACCCAACAGATGGAACAACCGCAACAACAGTATCCATGTTATGTGTGTGGAGAAGTAGGTCACCGGGCCCATGAATGTGAAAAACGGTATGGAAGAGAAGCCCTACCGGACACAAAAGAGAAGAAGGCGTCAAAAGACAGGGTCCCTTGCCAGGAGGCCAACGGGACTCAGTCAATCTAAGCCCTCCGGTCAGGACAATCAAAGTGCGGAAGAAGAAGCGTCAACATGATGCTTCTAGAGAGGAGGCAAAGGAACCTGTAGTAGAGGTTCCGTCAAAAGGAAAGAGCGCAGAATTAGGTGAAGAAGTACGGAATGAACCTTGGGAAGAAGTGTTAAAGCAAACAAAGAACACTAGCACGTCTTCCCATGGCCTATTCCCCATAATGAAGGTACTAGAGCAAACCAAGGCAACCCTCCCAATAACCAATTTACTGGGACTGGCCCCGGCTCTAGTCAAGGAACTGATAGAGGGATTGAAGGAGATAACAACCCTCCATGTCAACCAGACAGTCCTGCAAAAACCGAATAAAGGTACATACGTAAAGGTACGTATAGAGAATAAGGAGATTCTCGCCCTTATCGACACAGGATCCTCTATGTTGATCATGTCAGAGTCATTAGCAAAACGTCTAAAACTAAATATAGTCCCCAACGACACCATTCGAGTACGGCTAGCGAATGACCAACTGGATACAATGGTAGGTGTGGTGCCTAATTGCCCCATTTGGCTAGGCAACTTGATAATACGCCAAGATGTTGTGGTCCTACCCGTTGCAGCCAACGACTTACTCATTGGCAAGAGTTGGTTTATCCAACATAAGATGGATATACTTTACAGTGCATCTGAACTCAGGTGGGATACCAAGAGTATCCCACTGATTCATATCACCGATGAGAGCAAGGCGCGTAGCAACAGTGTGACGATCAGAGAGGTGAAACCGTCGCAGTCTCCGATCATCACACAAAAGGTGATAAAAATACCACCCGCCAGTGAGACGGTGATCTCATTAGAAACACCAATAGCTTATTCAACGAGCATAAGAATGATAACAGCAGCAAAAGCATCCGAGCAACTGGAAGGAATCTCAATCCCTAAAGTATGGATACCACCAAAATTTGAAACGCAAAGCCTGAAATGCTTAGTGGTTAACAATGGGCAACACACGGTGACATTGCCTAGAGGAGTGCCATTGTTAAACTGAGAGGAAGTTGACGGAAACAACCAAGGACCACCTCCAAACGAAGAACCAGAAGAAGAACTCCCCAAACTAGATGTGGACCCCGGTCTACCGCCTACGTTACAAGACAAATTCCTAGAAGGAATACGTCCACTTGCCCAAGTATTCTCTAAGAACCAAGTAATTGGTCATATACCTGGGGTATATCACCAAATCCACCTTGCCGACAAATACCCCATCAAGCAAAAAGCCTATAGGAATTCAAAAATTGACACAGACTATATCAAAGAGACAATTGAAACTTTATTAAAAGACATCATTACAGAGAGCCAGTCTCCGTGGGCCTCCCCCGTAGTGATAGTCCCGAAGAAAGACGGAAAGCGACGCTTTTGCATTGACTACCGGAAATTGAACGCCGTCACCCGGAAGGACGTGTATCCGCTACCGCAAATAGACAACCTCTTGGACAGATTAATTGGAGCTAAATATTTTAGCTCTCTTGACTTAATCTCCGGGTATTGGCAAGTAGAAGTAGCCCCGGAAGATTGACCCAAAACCGCTTTTGTAACATTGTTTGGATTATACAAATGGAACCGACTACCCTTTGGCTTGTGCAATGCCCCCACTACGTTCCAAAGGATGATTGACAAGGTGCTAGGAAATCTACGATGGGAATGCGCCCTTGTGTATCTGGACGACATCATGATATATTCCCCCGATGTAGAAGAACATATACACAACGTGCAATGTATCCTGACATCCCTCCTTGAGAACCAACTCAAACTACATCCCAAGAAGTGCCATTTCCTGTATACAAAATTGTTGTTCCTGGGCCACGAGATCTCGGCAGATGGAATATACCCATCTACGTCACTCCTGAAAGCCATTCAAAATGCACCTGCACCAAAGGACATTAATGCAGTGTTGGGATTCCTAGGATTAGCCGGCTACTATTGCCGCTATGTCAAAAACTTCGCAACAATAGCAGCCCCCCTATACAAATTGACGCAAAAGGGCCAGTGTTTTGTATGGTTGGAGCCTCAAAAGAGAGCATTCAATCAGCTGAAACATTCCCTGACGTCACCGCCAGTGTTACAATTTCCCAATTGGGATGCGAGATTTTTTATTAACTGTGATGGAAGCCTCACCGGTATAGGCGCCATACTGGGACAATATCACCAACCCGGCAAATTCCACCCAATCAGATACATGAGCTGTTTGCTAAACAAACACAAACGCCACTACCCCGTTGCCGAGATAGAATGTCTGGCTGTTGTTTATTCAATTAAACAATTCCATACATACATACATGGTCGCCAATTCACAATAGCAACGGACCACAGCGCACTGGTCTGGCTGATGAAAACTAAAGACTTTACCGGCCAACTAGCACGTTGGGCCCTACAACTACAGCAATACGACTTTGAAATAATTCACCGCGCTGGCAAGAAACACCAGGACGCAGACTTTCTCAGTCGCTATCCCATTTGCCAAATACGTGTCAGTGATGAGTACGAGGACGTAATCTGCTTTAAAAAAGGGAGGTATCCCAAACACGTCATTACAAACAAACAGAAGAGAGAATTTCAAAGGAAATGGTGTCAGTACAAAGTACAAGAAAATTGACTATGGTTCCTCCAAGGACAGTCCAGAGCCGAGGTACCCCCACTAGCAGCCCGTGAAGAAATCATACAAGAAAGACATATGTCATTAGGACACGCTAACCCCCTAACAACATATAACATGTTAAGAAAAACGTTTTATTGGCAAAAAATGATGACCAACGTTATGAATACATTACAAAGATGCACCACTTGCAAAAGATTCAACCGGAGTCAGAAGATAGGGACAACCGCACCAATACCGGTTGACCTGCCCTTCCACCAAGTAGGGATTGACTTCGTTGGCCCCTTTATGAAAACAAAGAAAGGAGAACGATACATAATAATTGCTACCGATTATTTCTCAAAGTGGGTAGAAGCCCAAGCCGTCTGCAATAAAGATCAGAAGACAACCGCCCAATTCATTCTAGAACACCTCATCTGCCAACAGGGATATCCTCAGATACTCCTGTCCAACAATGGTGGTTCCTTCCTGAACGACACCGTGGCCCACCTGTGCGAAATGATGGGCTTGAAACAAGTCTTCACGGCCACGTATCACCCCCAGACTAACGGATTAACCGAGAGGATGAACCAGACGTGTTGCCGCATACTGGAGAAGCTTCACTGGGAACTTCCCCAATCATGGGCCGAGCTGCTCCCACTGACACTCCTAGCAATGCGCACCACACCGAATAAAACGACAGGTTTCTCCCCATATGAAATCCTATATGGACAAAGACCCAAGTGGCGGGAGGAAGCTGGATTGACGATGGAAGGTGTCCCCCTGACGACACATAACAACTATATAGAAAGGTTGATACACCATATTGCCCACCTATACATAAAAGTATTTGAAAATGTTGACAAGCACCTTCCCCCTCCACCCAAAAATGAGAAACTAACGAGACAAAAGTGGAAACCAGGCAATAAGGTGTGGTACAACCAAACCGTTGAAGGCCTCAAGTTCCGCCCACGATTTACACCCCAATGGATTGGCCCATGCACCGTTATCAGTTTGGACCACGGACCAAAGTACACCATCACCCTGAATAATAAGACAATCAGCAACATAGCGCCAGCCCATCTGAAACCGTTTCATGATGATCCACTAATCATCACTGAGACCAAAGTGTGATTAAACGATTATCAGGACAAGGATAGAGGAAGACACGGGATACATTTGATGTTTATTAGAGGAGATTTTAGTCGATATAGGTACAAATAATATGCGTGAGGGAGTTCGCCCAAAGGGGAGAACAAAAGAATGCATATGGAAAGCGCCAAAGGAAACAGTTCACCCAAAACTGGCAATACCCCTCCCACTAGCGAGAACCAAGATGATATCAAAAACAAAACCGACCTGCAAATGTTAAGAGATATGGTACAAGCGTTACGTACGACAAGAGCCACCTATGAAGAGTTGTTTGCCGGAGTAGTCATGCTAATACAAGACACAATCAGAGAGTGACGAGACAAGTTACCCACGCCAATACAAAGCATGGAGATACTACCCAAGAAGACCATGTACCACCTAAGAGGAGGTTCCTTGATCATTAAGGAGAAGGACACCGTGCTGATTCCTGTATCCATACTGGACACAGTCAGACAAAAGACACAAGGAATCAACTGTTGCGCCCTCACAAGACCTCAAGAGCCCCCCTGTTTTGTTGCATACTTGCCATTAATAGGTACCACGGTTGTTGAGGTATACGCAGACCTGGTACAAGCTGCAAGAGCACCACAAGTAGAACTCCCGATTGAAGGACTCCTCCGAGAAATTCGGGAACATCTCGAACCACATTTCCAAGAAGGAACCATCTTAGAGAAGATACGCAAACGGATTAAATACACCGGCCAGTTAACCCATGCAATCCACCAAGTTGCTGTGTTACAACTATTACAGTGGTTTACCATAGGACAACTCAGGAATCAGTACAAAGTCCAACTCCAAGAAGCCAAAGAAACCGCCGCGGATTCTGTAGAAACCATGAGGCAAGTACAAAAGCGCCTCAATCGCGCCACAGTTTCTACGGAAGAACTACAATACGTCTTGGAAGAAGCAAAAACTCGTTATCAACAACGGGTGACTGCCGACCAAGTGTATGCCCTCTTCAAAAGGTCCCCCGCCGTCATATTGAACACAAAAAGGACAAGCCCCAATAACGTTTGCAAGATAAAGAAGCAAGACTTTATTGCGCTATTGCACCTTTTCTTGTTCTCCAACCCTCCCGAGGAACTTACCCAGAACCCTATGGTTTGCCAACTATTTGGCTCGGTGGAAAACATCCCTCGAGCAACACAGGCCGCACCCCACTCTGCCGCCAAATGGTATCAGGTACTTGCCCGCAATCCCCTTGTGAGTGACAACCAGCAATGGTACTACGGTGACTCCCCATGCTCCGTAAACGAAATCAATCCTGGAGAAGCAAGTTAGTCAAAGAACTTCGAGGACGAAGCTCCCACTTAACCCCCGGGATATGTGAGTACTCAATGTAGTACCCACTCTTTGCCCAAGAGTTCTCCCAAGAGTTCCCTCCAGAGTCCTACCCAAAGTCCTCCAGTACCCTCCCTATGATTCCCCCACGCGTCCTCCCCTCCTATCCCTGCCCTTATCTAGTTAGAACACTTACCATAACAGGAAGGTGTTCACACCCCTATTTTATAACACATTGTCTATTGTCTAAGCCCCCCTAGTGATATATATATCTACCCAATTGAACCAGGAAGAACAACAAGATTTGGATGAAATAAACAGAAGTCTTTATTACCTTGCTACCTTCTATTGGAAGCTATTCTGAACCAAGTGGTACTGACTTGACCTACAAGCTCTCCCACTCACCAAGTACAGTCAGTAATAACCCACAGATTGTACATTCATTGTCAGTTGTAGTAACCAATATAAGTCCCTGTACCCATCACTAAAACTAAGCCCAGCCCCACACTCAATACATAACTCCATAAAAACTACCATTCAATGAGTAAATCTACTGCAATGTCCTTTTTACATGTCTTTGGCAGCCATCCTGCAGCTTTTGCCACTGCTCATTCTCAGGTTCCTATGTGTCCTGGTCTTCAGCCAGCACTACAGGGTCTAGCACCACATCAGCCAGTCTCTGCAATATATTCTTGCAATAGTCAGGTGCATTTTCCCAATCACTGTTCTTGAAGAAGAGCTGCAACCTCTATGTATGCCTATTAATGTTAAAAAGCTCCACTGTAGGAGTTGTGATAGTCTTTTAGGTTCTTTATGATGTTGCTTTGTCAGTCATCTGGATATCTACTTTGACTACAATGGTGGACATGAAGGCAGTGGTAGACAAATTGCCTTTCTCTGCAAACTCATCTACCTCACTTGAGGGTAGCTCAGCTTACTGCACTTCCAACTCTTGAAAAGTCAGCTGCTTTCTTGGTGGCAATTCTCCTTGACTATGTTGGGGTTCAGCCAGCTCTGAGCTAACAGCTTAAATTGGTGAGAACTGCAGCTTTTCTTCTGACACTTTCCTCTCTCTGGCATGAGAAGACCTTTTTTCCATACCTCTACCTTTTTCCCTGCCAAATCTTTCACTGCTACTTTGATTGAGTACATTTTCTCTTTGGTTAATGCTGCACTGGTGTATCCATTGCTGCCTGCTTGCCCTTGTTAGCATTCTCCTGGTAACCTGACATTTCTTTGCTGCATGCTTGAGCTATCAGCCCTGATTGTGATGTGCTCCAGAGAAAGCAGTAGGTTTTTATCACTGTGAGATCCTTCACTGCTATTGTGACTAAATGGTTCTTGTATTGTACATTGTTTTCTCCTAGATGAATGCTGCACTAGTGCATCCATTTTTGCCTGCTTCTCCCTAGCCATCACTCTGACAGGAACCTGACATCTTTTTGCTGATTGCTTGGAGCTATCAGCCCAGCTGGTGATGGGCTCCTGAAAAGCTACAGGCTTTTGTCACTATCAGGTCCTTGCCTACTAATGAGACTTAGTGCTTCTTGTATCAAACTACATCTTCTACTTAATATGTACTTCACTGGTGCATCTGTTCAAGCCTGACTGTCCCTCATTAGCACTCTTCTGGCTACCTGATGTTTCTTTGCTGCTTGTTTGGAGTATTCACCCCAGCTTGTAACACCTTATTGAGGAAGCTGCTGAGTCTTAGCCATTGCATCATTGTTCATTGACCTTTGATAGCTTCTGCTATTATTGAGATACTTTCTTAGTGCTCCCATTCTGGCCCAAAATACATTGGCACACTTGAATACAGGATAATGCTCCTAGAACAGGCTAAGTGCATTCTGCTTTGCCTTGAGTTCTTGATGGTCCCAGGTGTGCTTACCTTCAGGTGTTGCAGTGCTAGACTTCTAACTGCTTCTGGAGTATTTGTCCACTCTTCATCATTGCATGCAATGGCTTCAAGGATCCCTATGAAATATAATTTGGTCCAATAAGTGGATCTGATCTGGATCAGCCATCAGGATCCCATTCAGAGACCATCATAGTACTGGCAGCTTGGAGCTAGTGACCCTCTTAACAATCTTATGATGGGATCACAACAGCATTTTGCTAATCTCACTACCAAATAAAGTGATAAAACTTGACAAAATTTCATTGGTGCTGTGACAATAGTAGCATGGTATTATTGAGGTCTTCTTGCACTTTGCAACTACTTTAAGTGGATCCAGCCAGCCAGGACATCCAATTGCCTTATATGGCAGAAACTTGATGGTATCTCAACAGCCTTACAGCAAGACTTTGATAGCATTATTATGGAAGTATGGTGGCCTACAGTTGGTTTTGTATAATGCTGCCATACCAATTTACCAGATGGCATTTCCTTTTTCTACCTCCCCTTGTACAAATCATATATTCAGCTGTAGAATTGCCCCTCTTTATTTGCTTACACACTACTACCTTGTGTATTCCACATATAGCTTGAATAAAAAAACTATGGTCTCCTGCTTACTAACCTCCACAAACACAAACACCTGCTGCAATTGACATACTTCTATCACCTCAACTTTACGGCTTTTGAGTGTGATACTTGCAAAGTTGACGTATACCTTGTATTGCTGGTAACATTTACTTCTTGCAAACATATGCTTGGTTGTTGCCACTTCTGCCATGAATACCTCCTGAATATCTGAAAAGAACTTCTTGGTATTTAGCCAATATATTCCTTCTCCCTGCTGGATTCTAGTCCCCCTTGTAGGTGCACTCTGGCTTGTGTTTGTGTGAATTCTGTCTTGAAAGGTGTATAAGTTGGCTTGTGACCAAGAGAAATCTAGCATATATTGGTAGAGTTTTCCTAATAGAAATCAGTTGCTTGTTGCACCCAACTCAACTTTGCATTACCTAACTGATTACCTATGCATTGGGGCTGCTTAGCTTCTTACAGCCATAGGCATAGGTGTCTCCATGTCCACATTTGTCCTCAGTATTTTCCAACACTTCCTGGCAGTTGTCCATATACCAACCCATCACATCCATGATTGACTTAGAGGTAATATTCTTGATGAGATTGGGATATGGTAGTACCTGCCACTTGACTTGTATTCCTATCTCCCCACATATCTACTCCATAGGAAACTCCCAAAAGGTGAAGCAAGGCCCAACATTCTGCACACACCATGCAAGATGGAGTAGAGAATGGATATAGAAGGGGCAGAGATCTACATGTTCAGCATTATGTTTGTAGTATGGCCGCTCAAATTCCGTCACAAACTCCTTGCACAACAGCTGTAAATGCGGCTAGTTTGCATTGGTGATCCTCTTCTAGAAAAATACTCCTACAATGTCCACATAAGACTCCCAATACTTCCAATGTACACTTGGTGGGAATGGCTTTAGAATACCACTTGAATAAGCACATATTCAGCTCATCCAGTCTTTGCATCTGTATTGTTGCATATGCATATGAATACCAATTGGAGCTGCTGAGAAGTACTTAGGGTAGTAGATACTTGGTAGTATCTTGCCAATTCTTTAAGGTTTCTCTGGTATCTCAAAGGCCGCATTTAGCTTGAAATGACCCATGTACAACTTGGTCATCAGCATAGGGACATTGTTGAAAAGCAAATGCATTGCTCACAGTGGAAAGCTTTTGCTCCAACAGACACCCACTCTCTTAAATATCTCTGGTTAACATTTGATCTCATATTCCAGCCAATGGCTTATTGCTTGCCAACTTTGCTGAAATTGTATGCTGACTGCTCTATGTTCTCTCTGTGGGAAGGTGATTTTCTTAGTGCAGGTGTTTGGGTAATACTAATGTATGTGAGTTATGGAATAAATCCCCTGGATCTTGCACGTTTGACAACAATACCATTCATTGTGCTCAGAAAACCTGCTATCTTGCTGATGGCTGGGGTATCTCCAATGCAGAGAATAATATGAGCTTTGACATGATGGCCATTTACTGCTATCCTGCTGGAAAGCATAGAAAATACATCCAGCAATGGATACAGGTAGTTATCCCGGTTGGACAATGATTTAGGCCCAGATACCAGTGAGACTACCATCAGATTATTGCTCTGATACTCTAAGATGGGTGGCAGATTCAGATTGTTGGGAATCAGTGGCCAGCAGGATTTGCTGGTAGAGTAATTGTTTAATGAGAATCTATCAAGTGCTAAGGCAAAGGCATGGGCATGCATACCTTCAAAGTAGCCCTTGCTTCTTAGCTGTTGGTAATATTTGTCATCAAATATATTAGATGTGATTGCACCTGATTGATACTGAGTGTAGTACTGTATAGCTTTGCAATATTTGTTGGACGGTATTGGCTTCCTCATATGGGGTGTTACCGGAATATATCCAGAGTATGAACAAAGTTTCTCCTGAATGGTAGTGAATACCAGACAATTTGGACTTGTTGCAATGGTAGCATTTTTTGATGTGAATACCATGCAACAGATAACACATGCTGGAATCAATACAGTCTCTAATCATATGTTGCCAGCCACATTACTGTTGTTCATTTGAACCATGTATGTGGTAAGTGTTGCAATTTAGAAGTGATTTGAAAATGAGGAGCTTATCAAGAAATAGTGATAATAGCTGAACCATTGATTATTAATAACAAAGCTCAGTATTTATACCTTTGTAGAGGTAATACAGCTGTAACACTAAGTAAGGAGGGTTTTGTTGAAATATTGGACTATTTGGTATCATTCAGCAGCTAAAAATTTACTTAACAATTCTAGGCTAGTCTTAGTCACTGTAGGACTCATTTACTGCCTTAACTTTGCCACTTTCTCCAGATATATGATCTTATGATTATTCCCTTATAGTCAGGATCAAATAAGCACTATTACCAAACATTATGTACTAACCCTGAAACTGTTACAGAATGCTCCTGAATATTGAGAAACCCTCCCTGCTTAGTGTTGCAGCTGTATTACTTATACAAAGGTATAAATACTGAGCCTCTTTATGAATAAGCAACAGTTCAACTATTATCACTATTTCTTGATAAGTTCCTTATATCCAAATCACTTCTTAAATTGCAACAGGCTATGAGCCCCAATTGCCTTAATCTATTCTAAAGATGACTTCTACCAGCAAACAAAGCAATACCAACATCGTCCCTGTAAAGGAGAGGTTTGATGGGAAGAACTACAGACTTTGGAGAATCAAGATGCCAATCCACCTTGAGGAAAGAAAGCTTTGGAACATAGTAAAAGGAAAGGAAGTTGAGCCTAAAGGAACAGCAGAAGATGTGGAGAAGTTTCAAGAGAAGGAGAGAAAGGCCTTCAATGCAATATGCATCAATGTGCAAGACTCCTTCATTGGACATATCCATGCCTCAAATACTGCCAAAGCAGAATGGGAATCCTTAGAGAAGATCTTTAGAGCAAAGTCAGTATCAAGCAAGCTTTATTTGAAACAAAAGTTCTTCAACATGAGAAAAAAGCCAGATGATGACATGCTACAACTCATTACCAGAATGGAGACACTTGCAGAAGAACTTTACAGCATTAATGCTGGTGTAGATGATGAAGAAAAGATACTCTGTCTGCTTTGCAGCCTACCAGACAAGTATGAGCTACTCATACTTTCTTTTGAAAGCAGAGAAGACAACTTGACTTTAGACTATGTCAAAGGAAGACTTCTCCATGAAGAACTCAGACGTAATGATCAAGCAGAGAAAATTGAAGATAATGCTTTATTCAGTTCAGAAAGGCATACAGAAAAGAAGGGAAAGCAACAAAACCAAAGAAAACCTGGCTGCTGTAACTACTGTAAGAAGCCAGGACACCAGGCAAGAGAATGCAAGAAGAAACAAGCAGACAAAAAACAGAAACTAGAGCAGGCAAACCATATAACTACTGATGAACAGTTATTTGTAACTGTACAAGAGAGTGCAAGTAACCAAAGTAATGAATGGTATATTGACTCTGGAGCATCACAGCATATTTGTGGCATAAAGGACTGGTTCAGCAACTTAAAGACTATTCCCGTAAGAAAGGTTTATCTGGGAGATAACTCTGCATTGGAAGCTACCGCCAGTGGGTCTATACAACTAAATATGAGTGATAACTCAGTGGCAACAACAGCAAAACTGACTGATGTACTCAATGTACCTGGAATAGCTAAGAACCTACTCTCAGTCAGTAAAGCAACTACTCAGGGACTGAAATTTGTTTTTACTAAGCTGAGCTGCTGAATATTGAGTGAAAATGGACAAAAATTAGCTTTGGGAATCAGTGATCACAATATATACAAGTTACAATGCAAGATAATTGTACCTGATTATGTCAACATTGCTGAAACTGATGAAACCAACTGGGAGACATGGCATAGGAGGCTAGGACACATAGGGGAACAGAAAATGAGCAAATTGGTGAAAAATCAGCTTGTTTTGGGCCTAAAATACTCAATTCCAATCAAATTGAATGTTTGTAAGGGATGTTCATATGGCAAACAAGCTAGGCAATGTTTTAAGAGCTCAGAAGGCATCAATACCACCAAAATATTGGCTATTGTACACTCAGACATATGTGGCCCCATGAGAACACTGTCCTTTGGAGCCAAGAGATACTTTATGACGTTTACTGATGACAAGACAAGATATACATGGGTGTACATCCTCAAAACAAAGGATGAAGCTTTAGAGACGTTGAAGCAATTCAAGAACATGGCAGAAACTCAAACTGGGTGTAAATTGAAGGTACTACAAAGTGACAATGGAGGAGAATACTGCTCAAAGGAGTTTGCAAGATACTGCTTGTCTACTGG
>MCFE01000826.1:0-33044 GCA_002104905.1 Basidiobolus meristosporus CBS 931.73
CTGTTCCAAGGGAGAGGTTAGCGGACGGCTTGGCGGGATGAGTAGGAGTGCACTTACACGACGTAGAGGTCAATCCCGTCTTGGATCAATTGGTTCGATACATCCTCAGCGTCGGCAAAGTTGATGGGTGATTCGGCGCTCGTCAGGAGTACCATGCGCTTGGTGTATCGTCTTTGTTACAGTGCTGTTGCATCATGTCGATCCCTACGATTATCGCATCCAGTGCTACCGTCCGACGTACCGACAGGCTCAAGTTAGCTTGGTGAAGTGGTTTCCCGAAAGGTGGTGACCGGTGGACCTACCATCCGCCTCGGCGTTCCCCTTGGCCAGCTGGGAGGTCATCATAAGTAGAAGCTCCAGGTCGACGTTCTTCGGTTCCCTTAGGACGGAAACGTGCTGGTACTCGTCGTTAAACGCCAGAATATTGTCCGTCTCTACACGTAAAAAAATCCAAGAAAGTGTAAGGATCACCTTCGTGCTCAGTCAACACCACCCAACATGCACTGCCAGCCCCCTCGGCAGAAAAATTACCATCGCTTCCGAACACCACGAACGCCACCTCCTCGCTCTTCTTCGGGTGGCTCAGCTATGGTAGTTCCATAAGAAACCAGGTTAGCTAGGTCTGGGTTAGGACCGGGGTGAGCCCCGTCGCTCACTCCTCAAACTTCTCTTGGTGTGGGTACCTTGGGGTGCAGCATGAGCTCCAAGATCTCCGACGCCTTGCTCAGGTACGAGGACTTCCCAAGGTCCCCGTCTTTCCACATGCCTGGGCCGACGTCCAATATGTACATCGTTAACTCTTTGGACATGGTTGGTCGATTCTTTCGGGTTGGCTACGTGGTTTCCTTCTTCAAACCGTTTGTTTATTTCCTGGTCATGAATCCTCCCTCGGGTCACGTGGACACAGGTGTCACACCTTTCCCACCGCAGGTGGTGATCAAAATTCGGTTTGGATCACGGAGCCTGCCGAACAAACCCCCTACCCATGAATCCGGCCCAATGGATGGATGTAGTAGTAATATGTCTGGGAGAAGCACCACTGTCATGTGCCAACCATCCACGCATTTGTATCGATTCTTTAACCGCATGCAGACTAGGCTACCTTGATTGGGGTCCATTTCTGTTTGAATATATCAAGCTTGGATGTTTCTCCGTAGTTTTGCTGGTATCCCCAATATCTCTTGAGGTATCCTCTGGCAACTAAAATACCCCAATTGCTTTGAACCTGTGAGATACCATGTGGCCTCACTTCAAGCTTTGCATATGGAATGGACTGACCACAGTATGAAGATTCCACATGGCCACCAAAGCCAAACTGCAGTATTCCAGCCAAGGGATATATTTCTGTATCAATATATTTCATTGCAAGTCAGCTTCACACCTTAGACAAAAGCCCTTACTAATCAGTGTCCTGCATATATATGCATTTTCAATATGTTATAGGAGAATGGGAGATATTGGAAGTGGCTGGTAGAGCATACCAATTATATGGTTTCCACTCAGACATTCTTAATTGTCAAAGTGTTGTTTAACACATGATGGTATCATGGTGGTATCAGGGTTAGATGTTGTTAGCCACATTATGTTGTAAATTTGTATTTACACCTAAATATTCACCTAACTGGGTCACTTCAATCAATGTACACAAATCTTGGAGAATTCTAGCCAAATTCCTTATTGGCATTTAATTAAAATATTTCCACCAAAATATCATGTATGCAGAACAAAAACATTCTCAGGAATTTCCAAACATTGCACATATACGCTTGAGACCTTCCTAGATATATTCTACAAATTTGCTTTGCCAAAACCATGCAGAAGTAAATAGACTACTTTTATGCTGAATAAATTACCAAGTGAAACAGCAAAATCTACTTAATCTACCAATCACTTTGATATCTCTAAGACTCTTACAACATATTACAATATTCTCTTTGTGCCATATTTCTGATGAGTTGCATTAGTTAATGATCTAACATGAAAGAACTGCAGGTCCTTAAACCCCCATTTCTAATATTGACAGAAACATGATGCTTTCCTGGCCAAAATAGCACAATATTGACTGGTAGATGAACTAACAAGCCCACTTGGATCCACAAAGTACCTACAGAAATCATTTCCTCTGTCATTTTTGCACCAGGAGCTGGGGTTGTGCTGAAGTCAGGTTGGTTAAAGTTGAGAGGAGAGCCAAGTTGATAATGCACACAAATGATAACTGACTACAATGAATGCATTAAAAGGCTGTGACAAAACCTAAATCCCACAACTAAGAGGTATTAATGCCATTTGGTCATCATTCAGAGACCACTATGCAAAATTGCACCCTAGATTTCACAAAAAACTTAGTCAAAATTGTTCATCATAACAACACATCAGTAGCTTTTAATGCTGTAAGAGTCTTGGAGATATTGGAAGTGATTTTGGACAACAAGAAGATTATGTGGTTTTCACCAAATGATTTATTGAATGTAAAAGTAGTATTTATACTTTTAGATGGTCTTGGCATTACAAACACACAGCATAGGTTAAGGAAGGTCTCAACAACACATGTACAAAGTTTGGGGCTGTTTGGACACCTTTGAGAATTTTCATGATCTGGGCAAATATTCTAAGTAAATCCTGACAAGGAATCTGGTCAGTATTCTCTAGGATTTGAAGGTAAGGATCTAAGTGACTAAGTTGGGTGAGTATTTAAGTGGAATTACAAATTTTTACAACATTTAATTAGTTCCCAGCCAGCTTTCTAACTTTCTGATCCCAGACACTTGATCACATCCCACATTTGTGTACATTGATTGGCTATTGCTTCTTTTTCACACTCTTTACTTCCAGACTCAAACAATGCTCTTACTTTTCATGCATACAAACTGGTTTATTTCCTTTCAAGCATATGTTATAACTCAATTTCAAATTGTACTGACCTATACAAGTCCCTATACTCAAGACTAACATTGAGCCAAACCCCACACTCTGCAAGTAACTCTATTAAAATCCACCATTCAATAAGTATGTCTGCCAAAATGCCCTTTTTCCATGACTTTGGCAGGAACCCCACCACTTTATACCATAGTTCACTCACTGTTTCCCATATGTCCTGGTCTTCAGCCAGCACTGCAAGGTCTAACACCCCATATGCCAGTCTTTACACAAAATCCTTGCAGTATTCAGGTGCATTCTCTTGAGCACTGCTCTTGAAGAAGTGCTGCAACCTCTTGGTGTGCCTATAAAAAGTCTGTCACAAATTTAAAGTCCTGAGACTAAGAGGTACTGATCCTGTTGGGACACTGTGCAGAGACCATCAAAAGTAATTGCACCCCAGATTTCACAAAAAACTTGGTCAAAATTTTTCATCACAACAACACATAAGTGGCTTTTGATTGATTCCTTGCCAATTTGCCCACTTTTGGATCCCAGACATTTGAGCACCTCCTATGCATGTGTACATTGATTGGCTATTGCCTCTTTTTCATGCTTCTTACTTCCTGACTCAACCATTTCTCTTACTTTTTTTTGTGTACAAATTGATTGATTTCTGTTAAAACTTCAGTTGTACCTCAGTTGCCAATTGTATAAACCAATACAAGTCCCTATACCAAAGACTAACATTAAGCCCAACCCCACACTCAACAAGTAGCTCCATTAAAATCCACCACTCAATAAGTATTTCTGCTCTAACACTCTGTTCCCATGACTCCAATGGGAACCCAACAGCTTTATGCCACTGTTCATTCACTGGTTCCCACACATCTTGGTCTTCTGCTGGCACTGTAAGGCCTAGCTCCTCATCTGCCAGTCTTTGCAGCAAATCCTTGCAATATTCAAGTGTTTTTTCTTGAGCACTGCTCTTGAAGAAGTGCTGCAACCTCTTGGTGTGCCTATTACTGTTCCAAAATTCCACTGAAGGCATTGTGATAGTGTTTTGAGTACTTGATGTTGTAGCCTTGTCTGTCAGTGGGATCTCCACTCTGTCAACAGTGGAGGATGTGGAGGCTGTGGTAGACAAGTTGCCTTTCTTTGCAAACTCATCTACCTTTTGTTTTGTATGCTTCCCTGTCTTAGGCTTGGGTAGACATTTTTCCCTTTCCCTTTTCCTTTATCACTGCCAGGTCTTTCACTGCTACTTTGTCTGAGTGCTTCTTGTAATGTACTACATTTTCTCCTTGATAAATTCTGCTCTGATGCATCTGTTGTGGCCTGCTTGTCTCTTGCTGGCACTCTCCTGGCAACTTGACATTTCTTTACTGCTTGTTTCAAGCTCTCAGCTGTAGTTGTGAGAGGCTCCTGAGAAAGCCACTGAGTATTTATCACTGTCAGGTTCTTCACTGCTACTTTGACAGAGTGCTTCTTGAGTAGTACTACACTTTTTCCTGTTGTAAGAGTGCTGGAGATATTGAAAGTGATTTGGGAGAACAAATAGACTATGTGATTTTCCCTAATTGATTCATTGAATATAAAAGTGGTATTTATACTTTTACATGATCTTTAAAATTTACTTGGATAGTTCCTTCTCCCACTGCATCAAGTGTTCTATTGTCACCCATGAAAACCTTCTTAATGTGAATTTCTTCATATTGGGTAAAAAGTACTTTCTAGTGTGTAAAGTGTTAAGATGCTCCAGAGTCAATATACCACATCTGAGAATCCTTGTTTATGGTCATATTCATTGCAGATATGAATAGTCTGTTTTCAGTTCTTGCAGCATTTCCATATTCAGGCTTTTTCTGCTGACTATCTCTTTTTTTGAAGTACCGGTCTGATGTGTCCTTTCCTTTTGCAGTAGTTACAAAGCAGGTTGCTTTTGCCTTTGAAAGGTCTTGAGTGTCTCCTTTGTTGGTGATCATTGCTTATTATAGCATTTTATTCTTTCTTATTAGTGATTGATTTTTTTAATTCTTCATCCCAGAGCCTTCCATGTACATAATTTAAGGTCTGATCTTCAGCTCTTGACTCAAGGGGTGATACAAGGCCCTGATACTTGTCTCTCAGGCTATTCAGGATGGTTACTATCCCATCCTCTTCAGTAGTTGGTACACTCACATATTCCATCTCATCCACTAGCAGGGTAATTCTGTTAATTAAGTTTCTCATTTATTCTCCTGGCAACATCTTTGTAGCAAAGGATTTTTGTCTAAGATACACTTCCTTAGCAGCTGAACATGACTGGTACTTGTCTTCTAATGCCTTCCCGGCATTCTTAGCCATTTTTGCTCTTGAGCATTGAATTAGCAATTGGTCTTTAACATTAAGGCAAATGCAGTTTAAGGCACTTTGTTCTTTCTTCTGGTACTTTAAGGCTTCCTCTCCCATGTCTTTAGGAGGGCATTCTTCTCCCATGACAATATCCCAATGGCCTCTCACTTGTAGCAGCATCTTCATCTTCACCTTCCACCATTGGTAATTTGATCCATCCAACTTTTCAGCAGAGAGAATATTTCCAGTGATAGCGGCAGTGGACATTGCAGAGAGTGACAGCTTGGGGCTCACAACCTGTTGTAAGAGTCTTGGAGATATTGGAAGTTATTGGGAGAACAAGTAGATTGTGTGGTTTTCACTGAACAATCTATTGAATGAAAAAGTAGTGTTTATGCATTTACATGGTCTTGGCATTACAAACACATAGAATAGGCTCACAAAGATCCCAAGAACATGTATGCAAAGCTTTGGGCTGCTTAGACAGCTTTGAAAATTTTCATGTTCTGGGTACCTGGTATTTTGGTGAAATATTCTAAGTAAATCCCAACATAGAATTTGGTAAGTATTCCCTAGGATTTGAAGGTAGTGATTGAAGTGAATAAGCTTGGTGAATATATAGGTGGAATTACAAATTTTTTCAACCATTCCTTGATTAATGTTGTGATGGTGCATCTGTGTCTACCTACTTGTGCCTTATTGGCACTCTTCCAACTACCTGACATCTCTTTGACTCTTGTTTGAAGCTTTTGGCCCTGCTTGTAACAGGCTCTTGAGAAAACCACTGTTTTTTTTAGCCATGGCACCCTTGTGCTTCTGCCTTTTATAGTTTCTGCTATTCTTTTGATTCTTTGTTAGCATACCAATGCTGGCCCAAAAATTGTTTGCCCATTTGACTTCAAGATAATGCTCATGGAACAAGTCAAGCACATTCCACTTGGCCTTGAGTTCCCAATGGTGCCATGGCATGCCGGCCTTAAGGTGATGGCATACTAGACTTCTGACAGCCTCCTGAATATTAGCCCACTCTTCTTTATAGCACTCATTGGCTTTACAGATCTTCAGTGTCTTTTGATTTTTAGGCTTTGGTAGAAACACCACATTGTTTCCCTCCTATGCTGTGATAGGTTTTTCTGTGGGCTTTATCTTTGGGCACTGTTGTTGTGCTTCAATGACTGTACAGTGTGCCTCTGCTGTTATATTAGGAAATGGCTCAATTCATGGCTGTGACATTAAGCTACTTGAGCTCCTTCTTTGTAACAAAGATACAGCTTTCTCTACCTTGGATATTGACTCCTCTACATGTATTATCCAATCATCCTGTTTCTGGACTATTTCCTGATTTCTCTGGGCCATTGAACCAATCCTATCAGCCACTGCACCTTATTGCTTAATTGATGGTTTGGTATTAGCTGACAACATACTAGCTAATACAGGTGGTGGTTGTTGTAAGAGTCTTGGAGATATTGGAAGTGATTGGGAGAGCATGTAGATTATGTGGTTTGCACTTAATGATTTATTGAATGTAAAAGTAGCATTTATACTTTTACAGGGTTTTGGCATACCAAACATGTAGAATAGGTTAAGAAAGGTCCCAAGAACATGTCGCAAAGTTTGGGGCTGTTTGGACAACTTTGAGAATTTTCATGTTCTGGGTACCTGGTATTGTGGTGAAAATATTCTAAGTTAATCCAAACACGGAATTTGGTCAGTATTCTCTAGGATTTGAGGGTAAGGATCTAAGTGACTAAGTTGGGTGAATATTTAGGTGGAATTACAAATTTTTACAACACTCCCACTCAGCTAAATGTTCATACTGACTAGTCCTAATTTTGACCTAAAATATTCAAACTTGTCTCTAGCTAATAGTTTGGTGAATATGTCTGCAATCATTTCATCTGAGGGACAGTAAACTAAGCTAACTACGTTATTCTTTATGGCTTCACATATGAAATAATGTCTAATATCTATGTGCTTAGTTCTAGCATGAAACGTTGGATTTCTACCTAATTGTATACATCCTTGATTATCTTGAAATAAAGTAATAGGCATTTTTTGACATTGGCCTAAGTCTGCAAACAGCTTTCTTAACCACATTGCTTCTTTTGTAGCTTCACAGGCTGCCATGTACTCTGCCTCAGTGGTAGAAAGTGCCACAGTTGGTTGCTTTCTTGAATTCCATGAAACTGCTCCTTGACAGTAAAGAAAGGTGTATCCTGTGGTGGATCTTCAGTCTTCTAAATTTTGTCCCCAATCAATATCAGAATATCCCATAAGATCCTGTTCTGAATCCTTACAAGTGTATCTTAAGCAGATATCAGCAGTTCCTTTTAGGTATCTAAAAATCTGCTTAACTGCTGCAGTATGATCAGATCCATAGTTCTGATTATGCTGGCAGACAGCTCCCACTGAATATGAGATATCTGGACATGTTCCAAGCATAATATACATCAGACTGCCAACCATTGACTGATAAGGAAAGTTGGGGCTTTCAGATGGCACCAAGCTCTCTTGATTTGGCTGAGTATTGACAAAGTTAAGGTTTGTCTCCATTAGGGTAACCTAAAAAAAAAGGCCAGCAAAATACCATCATAGTATCAGCTGAATTCCAAGTTTCTCAAAATTGACTACTCTCAATATCTCTTTTCTGAGCTGATGAGCATTCATTTGGATCAAATTTTTGTCATCATCTGATGTCATGTTTTGTGAACATTTTGAATTTTCATCAAACAACACATCCCTGGACTTGATCAGCTTCTTTGCTTTGGTATAGTAGAGTCTGTATATCTTACTTTCATTGCAGTTGCCCAAAAATATGCATTTTACACTTTTGGCTAAAATTTTGACTGATATCCGGGCAGTTTTTTGGCATATGCTGTACACCCATATATTTTTGGATGTTCTGCACTTGGTCTGTATCCATACCATGTTTCAAATGGAGCAGAATCACCAAGTATTGTGTTATAACTCCAACTTTTAAGGTTTGCAGCAGTGGCAACTGATTCCGCCCAAAAATCATAGGTCAATTTTTGATCATGGATCAAAGATCTTGCTATATGAATTATTGATTTCTTAGCACATTCTGCTACTCCATTTTGCTGTGGGGAGTATGGTACAGTAGTCTCTTACTTTATTCAATGAATCTGGCAGAAGTGGATGAAGAGCTTTGAGGTATATTCTCCACCATTGTTGGAGCGTATTTTCTTGATTTTTCCACCAATTTCTCTCTCCACCATGGCTTTAGGCTCCCTGAACTTAGACAGAGTCTCTTCCTTTATCTTCATGAAGTAGACCTATGTGTATCTTGTATAATCATCAATGAAGGTGATTAAATACTTCATCCTGCCTAAGGATAAATTTTGCATAGGTCCACACAGATCTAAGTGAATTGGATCTATTTTTTCTTAGTTTTGATTAACCCAGAGCTCTTGAGTGATTGTCTAGCTTGTTTCCCATATATGCAGGCTTCACAGTGCTCCAAATTAGCTGGGGGATCAATTTTCACTCCAGAAATTGGCTGATCCTTGATCATTTTGCGCAAATAATCAAAATTGATTTGTCCAAATCTCCTGTGCCAAAGCACTGGTGTTTCTTCATTTAAGCTACTTATATTGGCTTATTAACACCCATGCCAAGTTTCAGCTTCCTAGCTCAATTTCTAAGAGATTCCTTCTGGAACCTTCTATCACCTTCCAGAAAGTTCCTGAACATTCCAAACCATTGTTAGACAATGGAACATTCCATGGAAGCTTCCCATTGTATTTTTCATAGTCCAGTACCATATATGAGAATATCAGGTCACATGACTTAGTCATATGATCAGGTGACCCAATCCATTTCCCCATCCTGTCTCAGTGCCTTGCCTTCAATATTATTATCCCCAGCACTGCTGCTGTGCCTTTCCCCACAACCCCATTAGTATTAGCTAATATCTCTTGGCATCAGTATAGCCAAAAAGTATATATAGTCCTATCCCCCCCTAAGTATTCCTCAGTCTGATAAGCACAGGTCTTGAATAAACAGCCTTGCCTTGAATCCTGTCTTGCCTTGATGGTCCACACCTAAGTCCTTTCTTGCTGTGCCTAGCTTTTCCTCCTGCCTTGTGTCTATTCAAAACAGTGGCCTTGCTTACAGATAGTAGGTTCTTGGCTATTTCTGGTACATAGAGTACTTCTTTAAAGGTCAGTGTATGGCTTCCTTCACTGCTTCTTAGGTTTACTTGGATAGTTCCTTCTCCCACTGCATTGAGTGCTCTATTGTCACCCATGAAAACCTTCTTAATTGGAATTTCTTGATATTAGGTAAAAAGTTCTTTTTGGTGTGTAGAGTGTTGAGATGCTCCAGAATCAATATATCACATCTGAGAATCCTTGTTTGTGGTCATATTTAGTGCAGATATGAATAGTATATATTCAGTTGTTCCAGCATTTCCATATTCAGGCTTTTCTGCTGACTATCTTTCTTTTTGAAGCACTGGTCTGATGTATGTCCTTTCCTTTTGCAGAAGTTGCAAAACAGGTTGCTGTTGTCTTTGTAGAGTCTTGGGTACCTCCTATGTTGGTTATCATTGCTTATTGAAGCATTTTCTTCTTCCTTCTTATTGGCACTTGATTTTCTTGATTCTTCATCCAGGAGCCTTCCATATACATAATTTAAGGTCAAATCTTCAGTTCTGGACTCTAGGGTTGATACAAGGCCCTGTAACCTGTCTGTCAGGCCATTCAGGATGGTCACTATCACATCTTCATCAGTAGTTGGTACGCCCACAGATTCCATTTCATCTACCAGCAGGGTAATTCTGTAAATCAGATTTTTCATTTCTTCACCTGGCAGCATATTTGTAGTAAAGAATTTTTGTCTCTGATACATTTTCATAGCAGCTGAGCATAACTAGTAGGTGTCTTCTAATGCCTTCCAAGCATTTTTTGCCATTTTTGCTCTTGAACATTCAATTAGCAATTTATCTTTAACATTAAGGCAAATGCAGTTAAAGGCACTTTGTTCTTTCTTCTAGTACTTTAAGGCTTCCTCTCCCATGTTTTTAGGAGGGCATTCTTCTCCCATGGCAATATTGCAAAGGCCTCTTTCTTGTGGCAGCATCTTCAGCTTCACCTTCCATACTTGGTTGTTGGATCCATCCAGCTTTTCAGCAGAGGGAAAAGTTCCAGTAATAGCAGTAGTAGACATTGCAGAGAGTGATAGCTTGGGGCTCATAACCTGTTATAAGAGTCTTGGAGATACTGAAAGTGATTGGGAGAGCAAGTAGATTATGTGGTTTGCACTCAATGATTTACTGAATGTAAAAGTAGTATTTATACTTTTACATGGTTTTGGCATACCAAACATGTAAAATAGGCTAAGAAAGGTCCCAAGAACATGTGCTCAAAGTTTGGGGCTGTTTGGACAGCTTCGAGAATTTTCATGTTCTGGGTACCTGGTATTTTGGTGAAAATATTCTAAGTAAATCCAAACATGGAATTTGGTCAGTATTCTCTAGGATTTGAGGGTAAGGATCTAAGTGACTAAGTTAGGTGAATATTAAGGTTGAATTACAAATTTTTACAACAGTGGTGATGTTATGACAGCAACTTGCTGGTAGTCAACTGCAGGTACTGCAATTGATACACTCTCATCTGCCTGAGCATTATGGTCAGCTTGTAGCTCCTCAGAGGTTCTCAGTTGCCTACTTGACTGAGAGCCTGAGGAGTCCGCATTATTACCTTCAGTGGGCATACTGTCAACATGCCCTTTGTTGGATGTAGCCTTGCTTCTTACACTGAATGTCAAAGCAAGCTGTTGTCCAACTGTTCTTTTGCTGCCATCAGCAGTGGGGCTTAGTTGAGAAGCAAACAACCTTGTATTATTTATTGGTGGGATATATATGGAAGTGAGTCAAGCCAAAGGGGATATAGTGTAACATATACATGGAGATGTGGTGCCACAACTTTGTTTATAATGCATACTATGGCAGGTCACCATTGAGTCATACATTCATTTAGGCCCAATGACTCAAATACAAGAATCTCTGGAATGCACATGTTTATTGACCAAAAAGTGATATAATAGTGTTGTCTTGTTGAAGATCAAACTGTTTGCCCCATGGACAAGACTACTTTGATTCAACACCTTAAGAGAAGGGAAAAAAGACCATGTGGCTATTGTAGCAAGCCTCCCAGACATGCAGCACACAGACAGCATAGGAAGTATTACAAGGATCACAGCCAGTGTTTTGCCACACAAGTCCTATTTGACTATTCATCAGTCACTACTGTGCCCGCATTATCTTGCCAGCTAGTTGAGATTCTATATTACCACCTGGCTGTCTTTGTAACCTTGCACAAACTGAGTCAGGTGAGTTTGTGATGCCTTTAAGCTCACCACAGCCTTATGAATATGGCACACAGCATGACAGCTCTGACAAAGAAGGCTCACCAACAGACTGCAAGGCTATCTATCCCAACAACAATACCATGCATGAGCTGGTCAAATCCTAATATGCAATGAGACAGCACCTGCAAAAAAAAAATGCCACAGATACTTCATGGAGCCAAGTGAGCCCAGTAATCTATCTACTGGTGAATAATGTAATGTTGTGGCTAGAGAAGTGGTGTGTTTCCACTAATATCAGTAATGGGGGCTTTGAGGATTTATTAGACTTGTTCCATTGTACTGTGCCAGGGCACACGGCGTGATCCACAGTTGTAAAGAGCAATTGGGCACAATATTAAAGCTACCAGAAGGCAGGATTGTTCTTGGACAAATTTGCACTGTGTGGGACAATCTCACACACTATGGCACAATCTGACACAATGAGGTTGGCATGGATGATTGCACCAACTTGTAATGTTTGCATCACGTGCATGATTGGATACCGCTATTATGGCAGGTAAAATCCGGTATTTGGATATGTTTCTTTAATATAAATGGAAATAAATAGACTTGTTCCGTTGGATAGTGCCACATTGAGCCATGAGTGCCAAATGATGCCATAGTGTGCCAGAGAGGCCAAGTGAGCCTCTACCTGGCCACAGAGTGTGAAACATAGCTCTGCATCTTCATGCAAAGCAGCCCCTGTGTTTCACCCATTGTGTTGGAGAAAATCCATTTTTTGACCTTTTTTTTTGGATCAATGTTGTGCAGGATGTGTTAGAGCACAAGCAGATTGAAGATATGCATCTGGTACTCAATACCCATGGCACTCTGAATCTAGCTCCTGTAGCTTGTATCATGTCACAAAAATGAATGGCACTATCTTGGTCCACTGGTACTATCTGGCACTATATTTAAATATTAGACCTAATGTAAGATCTATACAAGGCACTATAAGGCTTCTTCGTCAAATCCCCTCACTCTCAGCTCATTCTTGATTTCAATACTTGTCCTGTTATATATCTTCTTACATACATTGGCTGGCATCATGATGTATAACTCATGCCACAGCTTTCTACTCAAATTCTTCCATCTTTGTTGGCTATTCAAGGTATCTAGTTCTGCTAGATTAATCAGTAGTGCCCAAATATCTGTATGAAGGCTTGTCATAGACACTTGGGCCATACTAAAATCATTTGGCAAGAACTCAAACAGATCCAACATTGACATTTCCAGTCCAGACCATGCTTGTGAGCTGGGGGATATGTTTTGTCTGGGTTGTACTAAAGATGATTTGAGAATTGGTATGGGGACCATAGCAACGGATTTGGATACTTATACAGCAGTATATTGGCATCAACCTGGTCTAATATGAAATATATATGAAAACTAATGTAATTGTTGAATTTTCCATATATTATGCATGATGCATCTTGGATTGCGTTGACACAGATCAGATCACATCAATTGCAGATTTCCTATTTGATTATAGACCTATGAGTAAATCATCAATAAAAGTACCAAGGCATTGTTTGCGGATGATTTTTGCAACATAATGATGGGATTCATGGTGATCAATGGAGATTTAATCATAATGCATTAAAAATCTGATAAATAACGCAGATTGCGCCAAATCAATTCAAACCACCTCCATACAATCATCCACCAATTTTAATATGAATTACTCATCTGAATGGTCTTTTCTCATCAATCCCATCACTACCACTGGATTTCATTTTCACACACTAGAGGAGATCTATTCCAAGTACTGTGGACCATCAACCCCAATCTACTCAAGGAGATCCCTTGTTAAGCTTCTCTGCTATTATTAGAACTATTGCCCCACAAGGTTTGATCCCACCATCCATGGCAACTAAAGTCCTAGAAGCTTTCATTCCTAGCTGACAGCAATGGAGAACCACCTTGCAGAGGGTATGAATGACTTAGAGCAAGCTTGAAATACTAGGTTCAGAAGCTCCAATAGACTTCCATATCCCCAAGTGTTTAGCACAAGTTCCATATAAGGAGTATTTTGGATACCTTCCCAGTGAGGATTAACAGACCTTCTAGAGGGCAGAGGCACTTTTATTCTGGCAAGTACAAGGCACACTGTGTGAAGTTTCAAGCACTGTCTGACATTGAGGGTAACATCATCTGGTTTAGTGGGCCATTTGCTGGAAGTAGGCATGACAAAGCACTCTGGGTAGAGAATCATCCTGAATTCAGTAGAGGGGAGAAATATATGGCAGACTTAGCCTATATAGGAGAGGATTGTCACAGATTAGGATGTATTACAGCATATAGGAAGCCAAGGAATGGTGTGCTTAGCAGGAAGCAGAAGCTCTACAATGAGATATTTAATCATTTCAGAGTAAGGGTAGAGCACACATTTGGATATCTGAAGAGATTCAGCATATTGGCAGGTAAATACAGAGGAAAGTCATTTAGAGGAGAAAACAGCAGAATAGGTAAAATAGTTAAGATACTTATCAATGCACAGTATGCTCATACAAGAAGACATCCACTGAGAGAAATCTGTCTGGAGCATTATGAAGAGTAAATAAAGCAAGTAAAGCACTATTCTGAGCAACATAAGTAAGATTGAGTAATATTACCAGTAACTGTATCATACCACTGGCATCATGGTAGAAATTATAGTGCCAGACAGTGCCATAGGGTGCCAGATTGATCCGGCACTATAAACAGGCTGGCAATATGTGGCACTATCCAACTGAACAAGTCTATTACTACTCCTTGCCAAAATCATTCCAGAATACAACTTGCCATGTGCATGGTATAAGTGGACAACTGTCATGTGGCTGGTAACAGATGACCCAAAGACTGTCCTGATTCTTGCTTGTGTCAACAGTTGCATGGCATTTGTATCTAAAAGTGCCATCATTGTAATGTGAACAAATTGTCAGGAATCCACCACCATTGAGGGAAAACATTGTTCACACTTCAGATATATTCTGGTAACACCCTGTCTAAAGAAGCTCATGCAGTCTAACAAATATTGCAAAGCTACAAAGTACCGCACTCAGTATCAATCAAGTGAAAACATATCAGATATATTTGATGGCAAAGATTACAAAGAGCTAAGAAGCAAGGACTACATTGAAGGTATATATGACCATGCCTTTGCCTTTGCACTTAATGGATACTCATGAAATAAGTACTCTACCAGCAAGTCATGTTGGCCACTGATTCTCATCAACCAGAATTTGCCACCTATCTGATGGTATCAGAGCAAAAATCTGATGGTAATCTCACTGGTATCTAGGCCTAAATCCCCATCCAACCTGGATAGCTACCTGCATCCATTACTGAGTGAGTTTTGTATGCTATCAAGTGGGATAACAGTAAATAGCTGTCATGTGAAAGTGCATATTATTAGCTGCATTAGAGATACCCTAGCCGTCAGCAAGATAGCTGGCTTTTCTGGGTATAATGGATGGTATTGCTATCAAATGTGTGAGATCCAGAGGACTTACTCCATATGTTGCACACATTATTATTACTCAGACACCAACACTCAGAACATCATTTTCCTACAGAAAGAATGTACAGAAGTCAGCATGGAATTGCAGCAAAGATGGCAAGCTATAAGCCATTGGCCAGAATATTGAATAAATTGGAAAGCAGCAATACATAATATAGAGGGTATCTGTTGGAGCAGAAGCTTTCCACTGGGAGTATTGCATTTGATTTTGAGCAATATCCCTACACTAATAACTAAGTTGTACATGGGGGATTTTAAGCCAAATGAGCCCTCAAGATACTGGAAAAGTTTGAAAGAATTGACAAAATATTACAGAGTATCTGCTACCCTAAGTACTTCTCACAGGCTCCAAGCAATACTTATATGCATATGCAACAACACAAATACAAAGACTGGTTGCACAGGATATGTATTAAACTTGTTCCATTGTACCATGCCAGGGTGCATGGCATGATCTGTTGGCTCTAAGAACAATTGGGTGCAATATTATAGCTACCAGTAGGCAGGATTGCTCTTTGACAATTACGCATCATGTGGGACAATCTTGCAAAATATGGCACAATCTGACACAATGAGGCTGGCATGGATGATTGTTCCAACTTGAAATGTTTGCTTCATGTGCGCAAATGGATACTGCTATTATGACAGGTAAAATCTGGTATTTGAAGATGTTTCTTTAATGTAAATGCAAATAAATGCATATGACACTATAAACTACACCAATACTTACCATTCTGGCTACCATCACTCCAATTGGATGGTATCTCAGTGGTTAAATGACCCAAAAGTATCCTGAAGCTGTCAGCCCCCAATTGGCTCTTTGACCAATACACAAGATACCTAATTTGTCATCAAATATCCCATTTTGCTCATTGCGTAAGTAATTCCCTGATTCTAGTAATTGGACATGGTGTCATAGCTAGCACACAACCAATTGGATAGGTGCAAAACAGATCAAATGGCTGCACAGGTGTTACAGATGATGTATATATATGCAGGGTTTTTTTATAAGGGTTCTGTCTCAAACATGAGACAACACTGAAATTGCTTATATTTAAAATTCAGTGATCACTGATTTGCAATTTCATGATCTGGATTGCAAAAAAAAATGCGTTGATTGAATCATGTCAAATAATAGCAATTCAATGCAATTGCATCATCTTCTCCTGGGTTTTTTTCTGACAGGGATTGCTACTGAAACATTTGGTAGTGATTTCCTTTGCGCAGCTTGACTACTTTCTTGTTGACCATCCTCTTGGCTACTTGTGTATTTGTAGTCAGTACTTTCCTCCTAGTTGATAAGTGCAATGCTGCAGCTTGGCTGTGCTTAATTGCTCCCAATGATACTACTGAATTGGCCTGCAGTGCTATGTGCTGACATGTTCTCTTACTTGCCAAAGGCTCTGCTGGTGGAAGCACTTTATGTGGGTTGTCATCAGTCAGTTCACCAGAAGAAACTTGCTGATGGTCAGGTGTAATGGTATGCTGGTGCAATCTAGATGCTGTTGCTTGCGGTTTTTATTCTTCCTCTTAGAGCTCACCTTCTGATTCCTCAAGGTACTCACTTACCCTCTGACTAATACTTCAAAACTGTTGCCTGGATGAGTCCTGTGTATATTGCGCTTGGAAGCCACTTGGCACTACTAATATATCAAATAGTACATTAGTTGTTTGAGGCAATACTCATTCAAAATCACCATGGTTCCCAAAGTTGAGGAACAAATGGACACATCCAGCATTTACTAAGCGCATTTCACCCATAATTGTTCCTGCATGGCTTCCTCATCAAATCCCCTCACTCTCTGCTCATTCTTGATTTCAATACTTGTCTTGTAATATATCTTCTTACATTCATCTGATGGCATCTTGATGTAGAACTCATACCACAGCTTTCTACTTAGGTTCTTCCATATCTGTTGACTCTCTGAGGTATACAATCTTGCTAGAGTGATGAGTAGTGCCAAATATCTGTAGGAAGGCCCATCATAGACACTTGGCCATACTAAGATCATTTGGCAGGAACTAAAATAGATCCAACATTGATTTCTCTGGTCCAGACCATGCTTGTGAGCTGGGGGATGGGTTTGTCTGGGTTGTACTAAAGATGAGTTGAGACTTGGTATAGGGATCACAGTGACGGATCTGGATATCTATACAGTGGTGTATTGGCATCAACCTGGTGTTATATGAAATATATATGTAAACTAATGTGACTGTTGAGTTCTCCATATATTGTTGGGTACAGTAGTGACTAGTGAATGGCCAAATAATACTTGTGTGGTAAAACACTTGCCATGATCCATGTATTGCTTCCTATGCTGTCTGCATTCTTCATGGCTGAGAAGCTTGCTACAACACCCATATGGTCTTTTTTCTCTTTTCTTACAGTGTTGAGTCAAAGTAGTCTTGTCCATGTGGCAAACAGTTTGATACTCAACAACATATCAATCTTATATCACTTTTTTGTCAATACTAATGTAAATTTAAGACAATCTTTTATTTCAGACATTACACTTACATAAATGTAAGATTCAATGATGACCAGAAGAACAGTTGGACAACAGCTTGCATTAGACTTGTTCCGTTGGATAGTGCCACATAGTGCCAGCCTGTTTATAGTGCTGGATCAATCTGGCACTCTACGGCACTATCTGGCACTATAATTTCTACCATGATGCCAGTGGTATGATACAGTTACTGGTAATATTACTCAATCTTACTTATGTTGCTCAGAATAGTGCTTTCCTTGCTTTATTTACTCTTCATAATGCTCCAGACAGATTTCTCTCAGTGGATGTCTTCTTGTATGAACATACTGTGCATTAATAAGTATCTTAACTATTTTACCTATTCTGCTGTTTTCACCTATATATGACCTTCCTCTGTATTTACCTGCCAATATGCTGAATCTCTTCAGATATCCAAATGTGTGCTCTACCCTTACTCTGAAATGATTAAATATCTCATTGTAGAGCTTCTGCTTCCTGCTAAGCACACCATTCCTTGGCTTTCTATAAGCTGTAATACATCCTAATCTCTGACAATCCTCTCCCATAGAGGCTAAGTCTGCCATATATTTCTCCCCTCTACTGAATTCAGGATGATTCTCTACCCAGAGTGCTTTGTCATGCCTACTTCCAGCAAATGGCCCACTAAACCAGATGATGTTACCCTCAATGTCAGACAGTGCTTGAAACTTCACACAGTGTGCCTTGTACTTGCCAGAATAAAAGTGCCTCTGCCCTCTAGAAGGTCTGTTAATCCTCACTGGGAAGGTATCCAAAATACTCCTTATATGGAACTTGTGCTAAACACTTGGGGATATGGAAGTCTATTGGAGCTTCTGAACCTAGTATTCCAAGCTTGCTCTAAGTCATTCATACCCTCTGCAAGGTGGTTCTCCATTGCTGTCAGCTGGGAATGAAAGCTTCTAGGACTTTAGTTGCCATGGATGGTGGGATCAAACCTTGTGGGGCAATAGTTCTAATAATAGCAGAGAAGCTTAACAAGGGATCTCCTTGAGTAGATTGGGGTTGATGGTCCACAGTACTTGGTATAGATCTCCTCCAGTGTGTCAAAAGGAAATCCAGTGGTAGTGATGGGATTGATGAGAAAAGACCATTCAGATGAGTAAGTCATATTAAAGTTGATGGATGATTGTATGGAGGCAGTTTGAATCAATTTGGCGCAATCTGCGTTATTTATCTGATTTTTAACACATTATGGTTAAATCTCCATCAATTGCCATGTATCCCATCATTATGTCGCAAAAATCATCCGCAAACAATGCCTTGGTACTTTTATTGATGCTTTACTCATAGGTCTATAATCAAATAGGAAATCTGCAATTGATGTGATCTGATCCGTGTCAACGCAATCTAAGATGCATCATGCATAATATATGGAAAATTCAACAATTACATTAGTTTTCATATATATTTTGTATAAGACCAGGTTGATGCCAATATACTGCTGTATAAGTATCCAAATCCGTTGCTATGGTCCCCATACCAAGCCTCAACTCATCTTTAGTACAACCCAGACAAAACCCATCCCCCAGCTCACAAGCGCGGTCCGGACCGGAAAAGTCTATGTTGGATCCGTTTGAGTTCTTGCCAAATGATTTTAGTATGGCCCAAGTGTCTATGATGAGCCTTCATACAGATATTTGGGCACTACTGATTAATCTAGCAGAACTAGATACCTCAGAGCGTTGACAAAGATGGAAGAATTTGAGTAGAAAGCTGTGGCATGAGTTCTACATCAAGATGCCAGCCAATGGATGTAAAAAGATATATAACAAGACAAGTATTGAAATCAAGAATGAGCTGAGAGTGAGGGGATTTGACGAAGAAGCCACGCGGGAACAATTTTGCGCGCAATTTGCACAGTACGGGCTGGACGCGTCTGTTTGTGCCTTAACTTTGGGAACCAAAGAGATTTTGAATGAGTTTTTGCCTCAAATGACTAATGTACTTCGTGATATATTAGTAGAGCTAAGTGGCTTCCAAGAGCAATATACACAGGACTCATCCAGGCAACAGCTCCAAAGTATCAGACAGAGGGTAAGTGAATACCTTGAGGAATCGGATGGTGAGCTTCAGGAGGAAGAATACAGACCGCAAGCAACATCGTCCAGATTGCGCTAGCACACCTTGCTGGATTCCCTACCATCTCTTGCAACCACAGTGTGCCGGCGCACATCAGTCCTGACCACACCAACACCCTTTAACAGAACGCCCCGCGTCGAGTCAATGCACGCGCTTCAGAGCAAAACTACAAGAACTCACCAAACTGCTCATTTAGACACGAGTCCATTGGAGCGGACCAAGTCACGACAGCATGCGGCATCACATTGAACTCAGCCAAGGGTCATCTCAACGCGTCAAGGCGTGCCTGCATGTGCCGTTTTGCCTGACCATCAGCGAGTTACTTCTGGTGAACTGACTGATGATGACCAACATGAAGTGCCTCAACCACCGGAGCCCTTGGCAAGTAAAAGAACGCATCAGCACGTGGCACTACAGGCCAGTTCAGTTGGTTCAGTTGGAGCAATTCAGCGCAGCCAAGCTGCAGCATCACACTCATCAACTAGGAGGCAAAATACTGACTACAAATACACAAGTAGCCAAGATGATAGTCAGCCAGGAAGTAGTATAGGTGTGCAAAGTGAGTCACTACCAAATGCTTCAGTAGTAATCCCTGTGAGAAAAAAACCCAGGAGAAGATGATGCATTTGCTTTGAATTGCTCACATTTGTAATGATCCCAACAACCCTTTTTTTTTGCGATCCAAACCAAGCCATTGCAAATCAGTGATCATCAAATTTTTGATATAAGTAATATCAAGGTCGTCTCACATTTGAGACAGAACCCCTATAAATAAACACCCTGCATATATATACGTCATCTGTAATACCAGTACAGCTATTGGATCTGTTTTGCACCTACACAATTGCTTGCGTGCCAGCTATGACACCTTGTCCAATCACTAGGATCAGGGATTTACTTGCTCAATGGGCAAAATGGGATATTTGATGGCAAATCAGGTAGCTTTTTCAGTAGTCAATGAGCCAATTGGGGGCTGCCAGCTTCAGGATACTTTTGGACCAATTAACCACTGAGATACCATCCAATTGGAGTGAGGGTAACCAAAATGGTAAGTATCAGTATAGTTTATAGTGTGATACACATTTATTTCCATTTACATTAAAGAAACATATCCAAATACCGGATTTTACCTGCCATTATAGCGGTATCCAATCGCGCATGTGACGCAAACATTACAAGTTGGCGCAATCATCTGCGCCAACCTCATTGTGTCAGATTATGCCATAGTGTGCAAGATTGTCCCGCATAGTGCAAAATTGTCCAAGAACAATCCTGCCTTCTGGTAGCTATAATATCGCGCCCAATTGTTCTTTCCAACCACAGATCGCACCGCACGCCCTGGCACGGTACAATGGAACAAGTCTATTGACATTCAGTGCAATGTGCAGGGCTATAACCCTAAGAAATTGTGTGGACTGTGTGTCCACTGAAGCTATTAATGCAGACTCCTCAGGCTCTCAGACAAGTAGGTAATTGGGAATATCTGCTAAGCCACATGCTGACCTTGGTACTGAGGCAGATAAGAGTGTTGCAAAAGCAGTACTTTTGGTTGAAGACCAGCAAGTAGCTGCCATAACATTACCACCACCTGTATTAGCAAGTATGCTGTCTGCTCATACCAAAGCATTAACAAGGCAATTAGGTACAATGGCTGATAGAATAGATGCAGGGCCCAGAGAAATCAGGAAACAGTTAGGAAACAGAATGAGTGGGTATATACTGTAGAGCAATCAATGTTGCAGTTAAAGAAAGCTATATCTTTGCTGCAAAGAAGGAACTAAAGTAGCTCAATGTCACAGTTAGGAGTTGAGCCATATCCTGATATAAAAGCAGAGGAACACCACACAGTCTTTGAAGCACAACAACAGGGTGCAAAGATAAAGCACATAGAACTACCTATCACAGCATGGGAGGGAGAAAATGTAGTATTTATAACAGAGCCAAAAAACCAAAAGACACTGAAGATCTGTGAGGCAGTTGAGTGCAATGTTGAAGAGCAAGCTGGTATTCAAGGGCTCTCAGAAGTCTAGCATACCATGGGACCATCATGAACTCAAGGCCAAGCAGAATGCACTTGACTTGCTCTATGAGCATTATCCTGGATTCAAACAAGCAAATGGCTTTTAGGCCTGCATTGGTATGCTAAGAACGTATCTCAAGAATGGCAGAAGCTCTCAAAGGCAGAAGAACAAGGGTAAATGGCTAAGAACTGATAGCTTCCTCCAGAGCCCATTGCAATCCAGGCCAAAAGCTTGAAACAAGCGTCAAGGACACATCAGGTAGCTGGAAGAGTACCAATAAGGGAAAAGCAGACAGACATGGATGCAGCAGCCAAGCATTTATCAAAGAAAAAGCATAGTTCCATTCAAGAAGCACATAGCCAAAGTAGCAGTGAGGGACTGGGTAGTGATAAAAAGCAGTGGATTCCTCAGTAGCCTGTTGCAACTAGGGCTGAAAGAATGAACCAAGTTACAGAAAAATGTCAGGTTACTGAAGAGTGCTGGTAACAAACAAGAAGGCAGAAGCAGATGCACTAATGCAGCATTTGATCAGAAGAAAATGTAAAATAATACAAGAAGCTCTTACAGAAAGTAGCAGTGAAAGACCTAGCAGTAACAATAAACAAGGTACAGGGAGAAGTAATTACCCAAACCTTAGGCAGGGAAGTGTAAGAATAAAGCTGCAGTTCTTGCTAATTAACTCCATAAGGCTAGAACAGCCTGAATCCCATCATAGCGCAGAAGAATTACCAGCAAGACAAATGTTGCTTTCTCTAGAGTTGGAAGTGCAGCCTGTTGAGCCGCACTCTAGTGAGGTAGATAATTTTGCAGAGAATGTCACTTTTTCTACCACAGCCTCTATGTCCACCATTCTAGACAGAGTGGAGATCCCACTGATAGACAAAGCAAAAACATCAATAACCCAAAAGACTATTGCAATGCCTATATTAGACCCTATGAAAAATAATTTGGTCCCACAGGTGGATCCAATCCAGATCAGCCATCAGGATCCCATTTGGAGACCATCATAATACCAGCAGCTTGGAATTAGTGACCCTCTTAAAAATCTTATAACAGGATCCCAATAGCATTTAGCTAATTTATTGCCAAATGATGTCTAAAAACTATACAGGGTTTGATTGGTGCTGTAGCAATAATTGCATGGCATTGTTATGGTTGTAATGCACTGTATAACCATTTTAAATACATCTAACTGGCCAGTACATCCTGTTGCCTTATATGGCAAAAGTCTCAAAGGTGTATTGACCAAATCATTACGGGTTTCTAATGGCTTTATGACAGCAGTTTTGTGGTCTACAGCTTATTAGACTTGTTCCACTGTACTGTGCCAGGGGTGTGGTGCAATTTGTGGTCTCTAAGAGCAATCATGCATAATATTATAGCTACCAGTAGGCAGGATTATTCTTGGACAATTTTGCACCATGTGGGACAATTGTGCACACAATGGCATAATCTGACACCATGAGATTGGCATGGATGATTGTGCCAACTTGTAATGTTTGCATCATGTGCACAATTGAATACAACTATTATAGTAGGTAAAATCCAGCATTTGGATATTTTTCTTTAATGTAAATGGAAATAAACGCATAGAACACTGTAAATTATACTGGTACTTGCCATTTTGGTTGCCATCACTCCAATTGGATGGCATCTCAGCGGTTAATTGGTCCAAAAGTAACCTGAAGCTGTTAGCCTTCAATTAGCTCTTTGACCAATACACAAGCTACCTGATTTGTCATCAAATATCCATTTTGCCCATTGAGCAAGTAAATCCCTGATCCTAGTGATTGGACAAGGTGTCATAGCTAGCATGCAACCAGTCAAATGGGTGCAAAATGGATCAAATGGCCGCACTGGTGTAGCAGATGATGTACATATATGCAGGGTGTTTATTTACAGAGGCTCTGTCTCAAATGTGAAACAACCTTGCTATTGCCTATATCAGAAATTAAATGATCACTTATTTGCAATGATATGATTTGGATTGCAAAAAAAATGCATTTTATGGATCATGACAAATAATAGCGGTTCAACAAAGTAAATCATCTTCACCTGGGTTTCTATCTCATAGGGATTACTACTGAAGCATTTGGTGGTGATTTAATTTGCACACCTAGACTACCTCCTTGTTAACTATCCTTTTGGCCACCTGTGTATTTGTAGTAAGTGTTTTGCCATCTAGTTGATGAGTGCAATGTTGCGGCTTGGCTGTACTTAGTTGCTCCAGATGATGCTACTGAACTGGCCTGCAGTGCTATGTGCTGATATGTTCTTTTACTTGCTAAAGGCTCTGGTGATGGAGGAACTTTATGTGGGTCATCATCAGTTGGTTCACCAGAAGAAACTTACTGATGGTCAGGTGTAATGACATGTACAGGAGCAACTTTATGCGCTGGTAGGGCCCTTGGCAGAGCTTAATGTAATGCTGCTTGTGGACACAACTTGGCCTGCTACAATGGACTTGTGTCTAAGCAAGCAGTTTGGCAAATCCAGGTGGCTTTGCTCTGAAGCACACACATTGACTCAATGCAGGGTGCTCTTGATAAGGGTGTTAGCATAGCTTGGACTGATGTGTGCCAGCATGCTGAAGTTGCAGGGGATGGTAAGGATCCAGCAAGGTGTGCTGGCACAGTCTAGATGCTGTTGCTTGCAGTTTGTATTCTTTCACTTGAAGCTCACCTTCTGATTCCTCAGGGTATTCACTTACCCTTTCTCTGATACTTTGGAACTGTTGCCTGGATGAGTCCTGTACATATTACTCTTTGAAGCCACTTAGCTCTACTAATATATCACATAGTACATTAGTCATTTGAGGCAATACTCATTCAAAATCTCTATGTTTCCCAAAGTTGAGGCACAAATGGATGTGACTGGCCTGTACTGTGCAAATTGCACCCATAATTGTTCCCACATGGCTTCCCTATTAAATCCCCTCACTCTTGATCATTCTTGATTTCAATACTTGTCTTGTAATATATCTTCTTACATTCATCTGCTGGCATCTTGACATAGGACCCATGCCAAAGTTTTCTACACAGGTTCTTGACATCTCTGTTGACCCTCTGAGGTATACAGTTTTGCTAGATTGATGAGTAGTGCCCAAATATCTGTATGAAGGCTAATCATAGACACCTAGCCATACTAAAATCATTTAGCAGGAACTCAAACAGATCCAACATTGATTTCTCTGGTCTGGAATGTGCTTGTGAGCTGGGGGATGTGTTTTGTCTGGGTTGTACTAAAGATGAGTTGAGACTTGGTATAGGGATCATAGTGACAGATATGAAGACCTATACAGTAGTGTACTAGCATCAAGCTGTTCTTATATAAATATATATGAAGACTAATGTGATTGTTCAGTTTTCCATATATTATGCGTGATGCATCTTAAATTGCATTGACACAGATTGGATCCCATCAATTGCAGATTTCCTGTCTGATTATAGACTTGTACATAAAGCATCAATAAATATACCAAGTCATTGTTTAAAGATGATTTTTGCAATATAATGATGGGAATCATGGCAATTGATGGAGATTTAATCATCATGCATGGAAAATTTGATAAATAAAGCTGATTGCACCAAGTCAGTTTAACTCACCTCAGCCTGATCACCTACCCATTTAATATAACTTACTCATCTGAATGATCATTTCTCATCAATCCCATCACTACCACTGGATTTCCTTTTGACACATTACAGGAGATCTATACCAAGTACCATGGACCATCTACCCCAATCTACTCAAGGGATCCCTTGTTAAGCTTCTCTCCTATTACAAGAACTATTGCCCCACAAGATTTCATCTCACCATTCATGGCAACAAAGTCCTAGAAGTATTATTCCCAGCTGACAGCAATGGAGAACCTCCTTGCAGAGGGTGTGATTGACTTAGGACCAGCTTGGAATACTAGGCTTGGAAGCTCCAATAGGCTTCCCTATCCCAGAGTGTCCAGCAACAGGTTCCATATAAGGAGTATATTGGATACCATCCTAGTCAGGAGTAGCAGACATTCTAGAGGGCAGAGGCACTTTTATTCTGGCTAGTACAAGGCACACTGTGTGAAGCTTCAGGCACTGTCTTACATTAAGGATATCATTGTCTGGTCTAGCGGGCCATTTGCTGGAAGTTGGCATGACAAAGCACTCTGGGTAGAGAATCATCCAGAATTCAGTAGAGGGGAGAAATGTATGGAAGACTTAGCTCATATAAGTGAGGATTCTCAGAGATTAGGATGTATTACAACATATAGGAAGCCAAGGAATGGTGCGCTTAGCAGGAAGCAGAAGCTCTACAATGAGACATTTAATCTTTTCAGAGCAATGGTAGAGCATACATTTGGATATCTGAAGAGATTTAGCATATTGGCTGGTAAATACAGAGGAAAGCCATATATAGGAGAAAACAGCTGAATAGGTAAAATAGTCAAGATACCTATTAATGTACAGAATACCCATACAAAAAGACATCCACTGAGAGAAATGTGTTTGGAGCATTATGAAGAGTAAATACAGCAAGGAAAGCACTATCCTGAGCAACATAGGTAAGATTGAATAAAATTAACAGTAATTATATTCTACCACTGGAATTATAATAGTGGCTATAGTGCCAGATAGTGCTGTAGAGTGCAAGAATGATTAGGCACTATAAGCAGGCTAGCACTATGTGGCATTATCCAACAGAGCAAGTTTATTTATCCAAGTAGCATTCTGAAGCTATTCCTTCCAAGAGCACATTGGAAGCATTGGGAGTCATCTGTGGACATTGTAGGAATATTCTTTTAGAAGCAGAGCACTAACAACAACTTGATACATCTAGAGCTGTTATGCAAGGAGTTTGTAACAGGATTTGAGTGGCTATACCACAGACATAAAGCTGAATATGTAGATCTCTGCTGCTACTGTATCCTTTCTCTACTCCATCTTGCTTGGTGTGTGGAGGATATTGAGCCTTGCTTCACCTTTTGGGAGTTTTCTATGGAGTGGATGTATGGGGATACAGGAAGACAAGTCAAGTTTCAGGTACTACCATGTCCCAATCTCATCAAAAATATTACCTTCAAGTGTGTGATAAATTTGATGTGTTGGAACATGGAGGACAGCCAGGAAGAGTTGGAAGATTATGAGGACATATGTGCATATGGAGACATCTATGCCTATGGAATTAAGAAGATAAGCAGCCGCAATGTGTGGGTAATCATTTTAGTGATGCACAGTTGGACTGGGTGCAACAAGGAACCTAACATTTATTAGGAAAACTCTACCTAAGTGTGCCAGGTTTCACTTGGTCACAAGCCAGCTCCTACACTATTCAATATAGTATTCTCACAAACAAGAGCCAGAGCACACCTATAAGAGGGACTAGAATCTAGCAGGGAGAAGGAATATATTGGCTAAGCACCAAAAAGCTCTTTGCAGATATTTAGGAGGTACTTATGGTAGAAGTGGCAGCAACCAAGCATACGTTTACAAGATGTATTTGTTACAACTAGTCCAAGGTGTATGGCAACTTTGCAATTATCACAAAAAAAGCTGTAAAGCTGAGGTAACAGAGGTATGTCAATTGCGGCAGGTTTGCGCATTTGTAGAGGTTAGTAAGCAGGAGGCTATATTTTTTAATTTGAGCTATATGTGGGATACCCAAGGTAGTAGTGGGTAAGCAACTAAAGAGGGGTGATTCTTCAGTGGAATATATGAATTGCATAAGGGGAGGTAGAAAAAGGAAATGCCATTTGGTAAATTGGTACACTAGCATTGTACAGAATAGACTTGTTCCATTGGATAGTCCCACATAGTACCAGCATGTATATAGTGCTGGCTTGATCTGGCACTCAATGGCACTATCCGACACTATAACTCCTACCATAATGCCAGTGATAGGATATGATTACTAGTAACTTTAATCAAATCCTACTAATCATGCCAGAACTAAGCACATTGATATACAGCATCACTTTGTGAGGGAAGCTGTAGAAAATGACTTAGTAGAGTTGGTGTACTGCCCAACTAACAAAGTGGTGGCAGATATATTGACAAAGCAACTAGCTAGGCCACAATTTGAGAATCTCAGGCAGGATTTATGATTAAGAAATTATTTAGTTGAGGGGGAGTGCTGAAATATTGGACTATTTGGTATCATTCAGCAGCTAAAAATTTATTTAACAATTCTGGACTAGTCTTGCTCACTGTGGGACTAATTTACAGCTCTAACCTTGCCACTTTCTTTAGATCTATGATCTTATGATTATTCCCCTATAGTCTGGATCAAGTTAGCACTATTACTCAACATTATGTACTAACCCTGAAACTGTTACAGAATGCTCCCAAATGTTGAGAAACCCTCCTTACTTAGTGTTATAGCTGTATTACTTCTACAAAGGTATAAATACTGAGCTTCTTTATTAATAAACAATAGCTCAACTATTATCACTATTTCTTGATAAGTTCCTTACATCCAAATCACTTCTTAAGTAGCAACATAAGCAACTGGTATTTATTAGGATAACTCTACCAAGGTATGCTGGATTTCTCTTAGTCACAAGCTAACTTCTACACAATTCAATATGGAATTCACACAAACAAGAGCCAGAGTGCACTAATAAGGGGGACTAGAATCCAGCAGGTAGAGGGAGTATATTAGCTAAGCACCATAAAGTCCTTTGCAGATATTCAGGTGGTATCCATGGCAGTGGTGGTGGCAACCCAGCATAGTGTTTGCACAAGTGTATATGCTACCAGCAATACAAGGTGCATGGCACTTTGCAAGTATCACACTAAAAAGCCGTACAGAGTTGAAGTGATAGAAGTATTTCAGTTGTGGCAAGTGTGTCCATTTGTAGGGGTTAGAAAGCAGGAGGCTATAGTACTTTTGACTCAATCTATATGTGGAATACCCAAGACGGTTGTGGGTAAGCAAATAGAAGTGGTGATTCTACAGTGGAATATATGAATTGCACAAGGGGAAGTAGACAAAGGAAACACCACTTGGAAAATTGGTTTTGTAGCATTATATAGAACAGCTGTAGGCTGCCATACTGCCAAAATAAAACTATTGAAGGCTCACAATGAAGCTGTTGATGTCATGATCACATGACAACCATGAACACCCATGGCAAGCTTCAGCTTCCTAGCTCAATTTCTAAGTGATTCCTTCTTGAACCTTGAACCACCTTCCAGAAAGTTCCTGTCCATTCCAAAACCATTGTTACACAATGGAACATTCCATGGAAGCTTCCCATTGTATTTTTCATAGTTCAGTACCATATATGGAAATACAAGGTCACATGACCCAGTCCCATGATCAGGTGACCCAGCCCATTTCCCCATCTGGTTTCAGTGCCGTATCATCTATGTCATTATCCCCAGCACCATTGCTGTGCCTCACCCCACAACCCCATTAGTATTAGCCAATATCTCTTGGCATCAGTATAGCCAAGAAGTATATATAGTCCTATCCTCCCTCAAGTATTCCTCAGTCTGATAAACACAGGTCTTGAATAAACAGCCTTGCCTTGAACTCTGCCTTGCCTTGATGGTCCACACCTAAGTCCTTTCCTGCCTTGTGTCTATTCATAACAGTTGAAGTACCATTAAGTTTTTTGCCATATAAGGCAATTGGATATACTGTATGGTTATTTCCACTCAAATACTTATAGAGTGCACTAAGACTGCAATAATGCGTTGCCACCCTTGGTAAAACACCATACAAACATGGTTATGTTTTTTAACTTTATTTGGCTGTAAAATTAGCCAAATGCAGTTGTGACCCTTTCATAAGATTATGTAGATGGTCATTAGTTCCAAGCTGCTGGTATTATAGCAGTCTCCCAATGGAAACTTGATTGCTGATTCAGATTGGATCCACCTGCGGGACCAAGTTTTCTTTAATAGGGTAATACAGATATAAGGACTGGATGTGTACTTATTCAGGTGGCTTTCTGAAGCCATTTCTACCAACTCTACATTGGAAGTATTGGGGGCTATATGTTGACATTGTAGGAATATCTGTCCAGAAGCCAATCATAAATGTCAACTTGACACACCTAGAGCTTTTATACAAGTTTGTTTAGGGATTTAGCATAAAAGTGATGAGACTTTAGTGGCTATACTGCAAGAATGAGGCTGAATGCACAGATCTCTGCCACTACTACATCCATTCTCTATACCATCTTGCTTGGTATGTGGAGACAATTAAGCCTTGCTTAATGCTCTGAGAGTTTCCTATGAAGTAGATGTGTGGGGAGATATGAAGACAAATCAAATGGCAGGTACTCCCATATCCCAATCTCAACAAGTATACAACCTTCAAATCTGTCATAAATGTTATGAGCTGGATTGTAGAGGACAGCCAGGAAGAGCTGGAAGATACTGAGGACAAAGGTGAGCATGGATATAGCTATGCCTTTGGCATTAGGAAGCTAAGCAGCCCTAATGTGTGGGCTATCAGTTGAGTGATGCATGCTGATGCTGGACACAACAAGCAACTAACTTTTTTAGGACAACTTTACAAAGTATTCCAGGTTTATTTCAGTCAAAAGCAAGTTTTTACACCAATCCATAGGGAACTCACACAAACAAGAGCCAGAACACATCAATAAGGGGGACTAGAACTCAGCAGGGAGAAGGATATATATGCTAAATATCAACAAGCTGTTAGTGAATATTTAGGAGGTATACATGGCAAAAGTGGTGGCAAGCAGGCAAATGCTTGCAGCACATTTGTGTTACCAGCAATACCAGAGGTGTGGCAACTTTGTAAGTATTGCACCAAAAAGCCATAAATCCAAGGTGATAAATGTGTTTCAGTTGTAGCAGGTGTGTGCATAGGTGAAGGCCAGTAAGTATAAGGCCATAGCTTATTTTATTTAAGCTACTTGTGGAATACCCAAGGTAGTTATGGGAAGGCAAATAAAGAGGTGTGATTCTACAGTGAAGTATAAGAATGGCAAAAGGGGAGGTAGAAATAGGAAATACTGCTTGGTAAATTAGTAGAGTAGCATTGTACAGAACTAGCTGTAGGCTGCTGTACTGCCATCACAATGCTAGCAGTGGTCCACAATGAGGCCATCAGAGCACCATCAAATATCTTGCCATATGAGGCAATTCCACATGTTGGCCAGTTAGGTCTGCTTAAATAAATGTGGGGTGCATCAAGATTGTGAGAATGCCATGCAATTCTTGTCAAAAGACTGCTTAAACACTGTTAAGTTATTAACTTTCTTTGACAGTAAACCTAGCAAAATGCTGTTGTGATTCTGTCATAAAATTGTGTAGAGGGTCAAAAATTCCTAGCTACCAGCAAAAGGATGGCCTCATTGTAGGATCCTGAGAGTTGATCTGGACTGGATCCACCTGCAGGACCATATTACTTCTCATAGGGACATGGTGCCATGTGAAAACCAATATTTCTCTTACCAATCTATGGTTGGCAGCTCAATATATATATTCTGCTATGGAGATGGCCAGGCATCTCAAGGTTGGTAGAATTGCCAGCCAGCATAATTAAAGTTGTGGATATGAGTGTATTGTAGCAGTGGAGACTAAGAACCTAAGGAGTTTGAGCTATTATCTTTGGTGGGCACACCACTGGAATAGCCTTTTTTGATGCAATCCCCCTTTTTGTGCTGAATGCCAGAGCACATTATTGTTCACCCACTCTTCTGCTGCTGTCTTCCACATGGCTTGGCTGGAAGCTTGACAGTTTTGCTTTATTTCATGGTGACATATATATGGTAGTAAATCAAAACTGAGGGGACAAAGTGTAACATATACATGTGTATGTGGTGCAATACCTTTGTGATCATGCTTACCACTATTGGTCTTCCAATAGTCCTATACTAATGTAGGAATAGTAATTGACATAAAGCCATTCAAAACCTATATGAAGATCAACAAGAAGTGACAGTGTAGTGCTATATTGTTGCATTTCAAGATGATTGTCTTATCAACAGGACCATCCTGATTAAATGTAAAAGTGACAAAAAGCATGCACATGTAGGTATTGTAATAAGGCTCTCAGCTATCAAGCATATAGACAGGCTGAGAGGTGCTACAGAGATTATAACTTGAATTTTGTCACACATGTTGTGCTTGAGAAAAAATCAGTAGCTTCTCCCCATTGAAATGTGAAGCTTGCAATTGAGCTCATTTGTAGCTGATAACTGCTAGTTTTCTGCAAGTATTTAGCTGGTACCATTCCTACTAAGTTTCAGATGCAACTTTTGGTTAAATCAATGCACAGCTGAGTACCAATTTGGTATGAGTACTAGATGACCTACTTGCTATAAGCATTTTGGAGATACTGGAAGTGATTGTAACACTAAGTAGATAGTATTGTTTTCTCTTAATGATTGACCAAAAGTAGAGTAGCATTTATACTTTCAAATAGTGTTGGGAAAGAAAGCATTCAGTATATATTTAGAAATGTCCATGAGCATATGTACAGGGTTAGCAACTGTTTCAATAACTTTGAGAATTTTTCATGTTTCCAAAATGTGATTTACTAGTGAATGTATTCTAGGTTGATCTCAACAAGTAACTTGGCTGGTACTCTTGCAGATATATAAGACATGATCCCAGTGACTAAGTTAGATGAGTATATAGGTGAATCACAAATACTTACAGCATGCTTACTTGAACAGCTATTTCAAGATAACTAATTCTTCATGGTCATATTAGGTATTCACATTGGTTTCCAGCTAACCACTGGCTAAGTATATCCACTAAAATTTCTTATGTGAGCAGTTAACTACGTTAACTAAGTTTTTCTCTATCGCTTCATGTAAGAAATGATGTGTGATATATATATAGCTTAGTGTTAGCATGCAAGGCTGAATTTACAAATAGTTGCTGAGCTCTATGAAATAGCTCATTTACAGTAAAAAAAGGTATATCCTGTTGTGGATTTTCAAGATTTTAAGTATTGTCCACAATCAGGATCATGATATCCCACAAGATCCTGCTTCAAGCTTCTATAGGTGTACCTAGAGCAGATATCAGTAGTTCAAGTATCTGAAATTCCATCTAACTGCTACAACAAGACCAGATCAATAACTCAGAGTATGTTTGCATATAACTGTTGCTGGATATGAGTTATGTAGATGTACTCCAAGCATGATATACATCAAACTTTCAATTGTAGATGGTCAAGAGAAGTTTGTGCTTGCATATGGGAATAACTTCCCTTGACTTAATTGAGTTTTGGCCAAATTGAGGCTTGTCTCTACTGGGGTTGCTGCCAGTTTACAGCCTTCTATTTAGTACTTGTAAGTAAAGCACAAATATACTTAAACAGGTTCAGGGTGAGAGTATCAAAACTTTGGCCTGTAGAGAGCTTTATCCCTGCGTA